>JAGXCT010033143.1:1041-18215 GCA_022495035.1 Philopotamus ludificatus | reverse complement strand
CTGTAACGTCCACCACACTAAATAGTTGTCGAATGACTGACATGCCACTTATCTAACTAGTGAAGACAAAAACTCCCTTGTCGGAAGACTCACTGAGAGTAAATCCTATCAATAGAAACTGTCTATCTGAATCGGAAGTTATTTTTGACTCAACCTAATAGTAATTCATGGTCTGGTCGAAATTTTTAATTTTTTAATATGACTCGTAAATAACACGCGCACTGAGTGATGTCTCGCCGCAGACTGATCACGTGTCACTTGTACGTTTCACTCGCACTTGGCATCGTAGTGGATGCGAGCGAGATAATTTTTTTTCGCAATTGCAGACAATGATTATTTATATTATTTATTCTTTAGACTTTTTTAGACAAATATAAAATGTTTGTGGCATGTAAGATTTATGTTAAACTTGGGGTCTTCAATAGACCCCGTCGGCACGGCTAGGTTATTAACAATCAAAAAATTAGCGATACAACCCCTGGTCGGTCCGTCGCATACTCGAAAGCATACGCCAAAAATATCGATAAATAAATAAAATTAACATGTAATCCTATATAATAATAATTATTTGATAATCAAAAAGAAAAATATATCAATGCATTAGCTGTCAATATGAGTAATTATGAATTATCAATATACAAATAAATTTATGATTTCAACGACTCTATCAATACCATGATCATGAGTTAACTAAAATCGATTACAATGCTAATCCAATTGTATCTAAATATTGTTTTGACTATATTTATATATTTTTTGAATGAAAAACAAAGTCATGACACATAAAATGGCTGCTGATATTTTTTTAACACAAAAGAAAAACTACATTATATGTGTGTTGTGTCGTGTCCGTTTTGTAAGATTATTTATGTTGGTAAAATTATTATTTATTTAAAATTAAAAAATAAATCTAAATCATGCTAAAAACTGCAATCTATTTATATTTTTTTTCCAGTGTTATACGAATAATAATATAATTAATATTCATTTGTGAGTGCACCGACCGAAAATCATAAATTTATCATTGATTTTTTGGATATATTATGATAAACACTCACCTTATCAGTGTTAAAATAGATTTTATCCCGGAATCCTTGCTCATTTAATATATAATTCTATGAAAAATCTAATCTATGTCATATTCATCAATTTTTCCATCTATTTTTCTATAAATATTGCCGTTAATAAAATAAAAATAAAATAAATAGAGTGCAAAAACATAACTTACACATACACAAGTGTGTTCTACTGCTAATAGTCTTCAAGGAAATCATCATTGTAGCCTCCTGGCTATTTTTTGGAGAGCATTGACGGCTACAAGCAGGAAATAAAATACAAATAAATATAAAAAAAATTATAATGCAAAATTATGTATCTACAAAAAAAGCGACTAATCTAATAGTAAAATAAATAATAAATAATCTTCGAGAACATGTGATACATTACGATTCTAGACTAGATGTAGTAATATGTAATTAATTTAATGACGGTACAATTTAAAAGCGATTTGTGCTTTACGAATATGATCCCATTAATATTAATGTATATTAGAAAATATATTTTTTTTATTATACTTAGTGCTAAGAATAAATCCCTTATGACAATACATACATGTGAAACCGAGGCGAATTCATTTCACACAACGAAAAAATATATGTACATCATTTGCTATATTTTTTAGAATTTTTTTCTAGCCCAATTATTATTAAATGATTATTCTGGCGTACTTTCTAAATTATTTTACATGTGAAATATGTGAAAAACCAGTGTTATACAATAAAACATATTTTAATTACATAATTAAATATTAGGATTTTAATAAAACTATCTATCAAAATCGTCAGGATAGTTTAGAATTATAAGAGTTGTCTATAAAATATTTTTTTACTTATCCACGTATCAACAAATAATATTTGGAAAATATATGTTGTAACAAAAACTAAACAAAGAATGAGAGAAAATTTTCAAAACATTAAAAAATATCAGGAGCTTTCAGAAAAATTGCAAAGCCTAGGCTAATTAATATTTTAGAGGCCCTTTAAAATAAATTCGCTTTGCTTTCTCTTAAATTTCGGCTGAAATTTTAAGTTGAAAAGTTGAGGCCCCTTTTATTAGTGGGCCCCAGAGTAGCTGCACCTTTTGTCCCCTCTGATGTGATTATAATATTATTTTTATTCATAGTATATAATTTTATTCATAATATATTAAAGAATAAAATGAATCGAACCATTTTAAAAATATGTCAAGTAAAAGTTAAAATTAAATACAGAGTCCTTCAATAGAATTGAACAAAAAATGTTATTTAATTAACATGACTAATCAGAGAGGACTGCCTGAATCTAAATTAGCCAAGAGGATTCCACTCCCCTCCGAAATGCTAATAACAATTACAGATCTGGTGGAATAAAAAAATATTAATAATTTTCTCTTATAATATAAGAGGTTTAATTTTGTTAATCCATCCGTAACAGCGGCTCATAAACAACCGAGTCATCCGAAGAGGGTCTATCAGAGACCCCAAGCATTTTAAGTCAAGATATTGATGAATTCTTCATTAATATCGTGGAGTTTATTAAATAAGTTATTCGAGAAAAAACTTTGGCTAAAATGGAATCGTATGGATTAGTATAAAATAATGTCGAACTCATTATAGCAGGGAGCGTTATAGGAGGGTTTACTATAGATGAATTATTGTTTAAATTTTTGGTGCTTAAAATCAATTCGCCACGGTTGAATATTAGATATAATTGACCCAACGAAAACGAATTTATGATAACTTACACAGCTGTCAAATAAAATAAGCCATAATAAAAATATAATAATAAATAAAACATATAAATATTACATAAATGATCCATTACAAATGAGACTGTTAACAAAAATGACATTTTAATGAAACGTTAAATAAAATAATGTACAAAAAAATAAATAAAAATATGTTTGCTCGTTTTGCATGCTCGGTGTGTAAAAAACAAAAATCCACTACAGATCTATTCTAAAAATCTACGTAAAAAAAATTTATGAAAATAATATATTAATACATAGTCTTTTAGGCACATCCCTCAATACATACCGATCTGAGTAGTTCTTTGAAGTCCAATTACGACAAATTGACTCGTATGATACGAAAAAATTATAAATCAATCGATTAAACTTCACTTTTTAAATGATTTGTTAATAAATAAATAAAAATGTATTAAATAAGAAAAAGTGTATTCATGTTCATGTAAAAAATGCCTCGCTGTATATTTTATTGGAATACAGATTTGTGCATCTGAATTATTCATATTTCAGTTGATAACTAAATACTGTGAGATGATTATCGATGAAACGTGTCGTATGAATCTAATTAAGCAATTACATCCGACTCTCTTTTCGCACGAGGAAAATCGTCGCCGTAAATTTTCCGCAGTGAAATTTAAATTAATTCTATATAAATAGCGTGTGAAAAGAGAATTCAAAATGCTTATTCGTGACATCATTTCGTTCAGAGCGCTTTTCCATGAAGCTTTTCATTATATATGTTTTTTTATCAAAATATACTGCATCGTTATAAAGTAAATAAATAATTGTTTGCCATTATAAAATGATAAATAAAAATAATATGTGCATAAAAATTAGTGCGTAAGTTGTAAAGATTTTTTTTTTGGGTGTAAAGACAACACTTTGATCAGTTTTCCTTCTGTAGCAGCATTTTTATTCTCAATCACCAAGTTTATAGTTACTTACATATACAGCTAATGTATAAATATATCTTAGTCGCTCAATTACGTTTTAAAACATGCGTAAACTAACAACATTGAACAATTAGCAATATATTTTATGTGAGGGGTTTTCCGGGGGAAAATATCTATGGAGGCCAAAGTATTTAGAAAATTTTCCTCAATATTACAATTAAAAAATCCCTGATCATAATAAACACTGAAGGCCATCTAAAAACAGTTATAAAATAATTATACTTTCATAGCAAATTCTATTCTTTATACTTAACGTGTCTTTTAGACTTTGAATATTTTATAATAGCTGAGGCTCTTTTTTATTCATTAACAATTTCGTAAAACAGTAAGCACCTACGTACATTTCGTCATATGACATTTTGGTTCCATAATACAGATATCAAAGGGTACACAATAAACAATTTTCATATAAAAGTTTTACAAAATAAATAATACAAACAATAGAAATCATCTCAGTCGATTACAGATTGAAAAAATGATTCAGTGATCAATGAAAAAAAATATCATGATTGCGAAATGATTATTGAAATTAATTTAAATATTTATTAATCCCTTGATCGATTCAATTTATTGTCTTGCATCAACATATTAAAGGGACCGACAAGAAATTTTGTATTTTTTTAAATAAAGTATATATAAAGTATAGCGAAAAGTAATGTCATTTTTTTGTAACTAGGTACCTGTGTCTATCCCTGGGCCTTTATTGAATTAAAACGAATCTACTTGAATAATGCAAAGGCCAGAGATTGGTATGAAGTTATTATTTGATAAGCTACCAATCTGTAGTATTTAAGAATAGATCTTGAATTTTCGACAATGCTATGGATGGTTTAAAAGCTCAAAAGTGTTGAAAGTGGATGAATGGACAAATCAAAACCAGGGAGACCTCTTAATAAATTGTCACAAGACCAAAAAATAATTAAAAAAGGCATGGAAAAAATATACACGGATTTTGGATGTCGCACGAATTTTCTCCAACGTCTTAGAATAATGAATAATCATCCTTTTATTTATATTATTATTACAGGAGATGAGAAGTGGCTCTACTACACTAATCCGTTGAGAAAAAACAATGATTTTCAACGAATTCGATACTTTTGTCTACCCCTGAGCCTGAATTGAGTTTAAAAAGTAATCTGTATTTGGTGATAAGCAATAATTTTGTCTTTCAAACAGCGGTCATTTTAAAAGATACGAAAAAATATACAATCCGAGGAAAAAAACAATGACTTTCATTGAAAGAGGTACATGTGTCTACCCCTGAACCTGAATTGACTGATAAAGGTACTCCTTTGCATTTGTTGGGATGTTTAATGAATAATTTACTCATTAGCGAAGCCCGATCCACATAAAATAATCAAGAAATTGTTACCAGACATCGGTTGTTCCATTTTAAACAACGAATGGTATTTTAAAAACACTTCAAAGGTTCTTAGAACAACAATTAATATTTTTTTAATTTACTGTCTAGATATGAAAACGATTCGTTTTAAGATTATTTTTCAAAAGCTCTAATACACCAATCCAAGGAGAAAAAACAATGATTTTGATTGAATCAAGTAGCTGTGTCTACCCCTGGACTTGAATTGATTTAAAAAGGTACTCCTTTGTATTTGTTGGGATGTTTAATGAATAATTCACTCATTAGCGAAGCCCGATCCGCATAAAACAATCAAGAAATTGTTACCAGACATCAGTTGTTCCATTTTAAACAACGAAGGGTATTTTAAAAACACTTCAGAGGTTCTTAGAACAACAATTAATATTTTTTTAATTTACTGTCTAGATATGAAACCGATTCGTTTTAAGATTATTTTTCAAGAGCTCTAATACACCAATCCAAGGAGAAAAAACAATGATTTTGATTGAATCAAGTAGCTGTGTCTACCCCTGGACTTGAATTGATTTAAAAAGGTACTCTTTTGTATTTGGTGGGATCTTTTGGGAATAATTTACTATGATTGGTTAGACGTTAAGATAACAACAAAATTTGTTTAAATATTATTTATGCAATAAAAAATGACATATATTTCCGCTTTACTTAATATAAGTTGTTCAAGCTAAAAACTGATATTTTATTCTGTTCAGATTCTAGATTAAAAATTAGTTCATATGATAGCTCATCGGAAAATTGAATAAAATAAACTATGAACTATCTAATGATAACTAAGAAGCATAAGTTTTTCTTTATTGTCGAGACGTCTCTTACATTCGCCAGATCTGATTAAAATCTTTTCAGAACCGCGGAGCACAGTGTACGGGAAAAACTTTTCCGATATGCGAGAAAAATGGAAAATCTCCCGAGCGAATGTACGAGAAAAGCTGAGATACTCTATTCTGTTTTTATAAAATGCGGCATTTCTTATCAGTCCCTTTAATATTATTCATAATTTTCAATATGTCAGAATATTTTTAATTCATAGAACAATACAATCAGATTAATGAATCTATGTGAACAGATGTTATTATTGCAATAGAATAGAATTTATTCGGTTGGATATATACGAGAGAGTAATTACCTATAAACATAATGGCGGAAAAATTTCGAATAACATTTGTTCAAATATGTGAATGAACACAATATCGATATGGTTATAATTACAGTTGTATTGAAGTGAACGACATACTAATAATATATGACTGTATATATTTTTATATTTAATTACGCTAAGATTACGACATGATTACGACCAACCAAATAAATCATTCGCACATTTTCGATTGCAATTTTACACGTGTAAAACATTTTTTTTTGTGACGTTGAATAGAAAATAAACGGTAAGCTTCAATATCAATATGTTAAACTTATGTATTAAAATTCAAAATCAGTCAAGTTATTTTTTTTTATTTAAATATTTAATTCGACGAACTTCAGAGTCGAACATACAAAAATATCATCAAATCAGCAATACAAAGATTCATCACATTTTGAAAATAAATCGATTTTTTTTATTTAATCATTATATTTTATGTTGCATATCCAACCTTATGTAAGTCACATTGTCTTAGGATTAATTCCGATCGGGGGGGCCTACCGCTAAAAAAATAATTTTGCACACATCTCCGTTATGAAATTGCATCTATGTAATCTAAATTTACAATATTTCAAATATTTTGTGAGTATTCATAGTCCTATCTAAATATATATAAATTCAAAAAACGTCGATGAAACGGATCAAAGCTGAAACGTTTGTCTACTTTATTATTATTTATTATATTATTTTTTTATTCTAATATGAACATAGAGTACATAGTTATTCAGCTTTGATTACTTTACGTATAACAATTTGTGGCAAAACAAGACACTTTTACTACACAGCACTATAACAATAGTAAATTAACGCAGTACAGTAATAAAAATCAACGAACATTTTGTGATTGAATCTATCGGACAACGCGGTGTATCATCTTAACGATGATGCAATTATTTTTTTAATTTTCTGCATTCACTTTGACTTACCGTATCCTTCTCCCTGTAAGAATAGTCGAAAAGCTTCGGCGACCTTTGCTGGCTGCTCCTCCAACACCATTCCGCAATCGGACAACTGAAATATGTTTAAATGAAAATATCAGCAATGTATAAACCTCATAAATATAAAATATCTGTAAATGCATATCTTGAAAATATAAGGAGTGGGTTTTCTTTTTCAGAGCACAATTTTACATCCGGAAAAATGAAATGCAAAGTAAAAAAATCATTTTCTCTATCACAAGATGCCCACTGAAAGAATCATAACGTATTCATTGTTATTTTTTTTCAGGTTATAGAGCATCTTTTGAAGAAAAATGGCTACGTATGGCTTTTCTATTCTAGTGAAAGATCAATTATTGAAACTAAAAAAAAAATACTGGATCTGTCGTGGAGTATTCTTGAGGATTCATCTGACTCTACCTGTCGTTGTACAACTAGGCATAGTTTCAGAGAATTCTGAAACTGTATTTTATTTATTTATTTGACTACGATTGATAAACCACGACACTGATTTTTTTTATTATTATTTATTCAACGCAACGTTTTCTTCCTCTTACAAACCCCCTGGTCTTTTTCTGGTAGTTTTCGT
Source organism: Philopotamus ludificatus (assembly GCA_022495035.1). Lineage (NCBI taxonomy): Eukaryota > Metazoa > Arthropoda > Insecta > Trichoptera > Philopotamidae > Philopotamus > Philopotamus ludificatus. Next base: position 10,417 of record JAGXCT010033143.1, on the reverse strand, counting down.
CAGACACCTATCCGACTATTAGCATAGGTCAGCCACGGTTAACTTAGATTATCGAGATAATATCCATGTTATCTACAAAGAGTGGCGTACGGTGGACTTGATGTTGGGTGTGCTGAATGTGGAAAAAAATACAGTTTTTTTTAATGAATTTTATCATTATTTATACAATAATTGTATTCTTCGTTTTTGCGACATAAATTTTTCAAGTAATACCAATGGAGAAAAAAATACTCGAAGAATAAATAAAGAATTCAATAAACGAAGAATCGAATTAATGTATAAATAATAATTTCCACATTCAGCACACCCAACATCAACACCACCGTGCGCCCCTCCCTACATTCCAGGTTTATAACCAGTATTAGACAGATCAACATTATGTTAAAGATGAGAATACGACGCAAAAAATCATATTCTTTCCCTTTGAAAAGAGTAATTGAAGAAGTGAGCATACTCAGAAGCGCACGTTTCATATGGTCAAATTGTGCGGAGCACACAAGCGTCGAAGCGCCGGGAGAGCACATGCGCCGAGAAGGAAAGTTGTGAAAAAATATTCATTTAATTTTACAGTAAATATGATTATCAAAAAAATACTCATAAATGACGGTACCTAAAGCAAAGAATTAATATTGCAGGGATCGGCAATCTTTTTTTTATTACTATAATGGTATATTACAGAAATGAAAATGAGCGATAGTCACCGGTAATTATCAGAAATCAAATATGTCTGTAGATTATTTTTATATAATATTATGGAATGTAAGGGGAGGGGTTGGAGAGCATAGGAGTGCCATGCAAAGTTCTGCACACAGACACCGGATATTATCGGCGCGCCACTGTGCTCACTCATGGCTCTAAGACAACAGGAAGCAGGGTGACCATGTCCGAAAGGAGTCCAGATTATTTAAGTGGCCTATCAACCCTGAGGAGGGGGGTCTTTGTCATCTGGAGGACACCTCCGTCTCACGCATGATGTCATGACTGTGACGGGCGTTCTCCAGGTTATCTTGGCTCCGTTTTGCTTTTAATACATACATACATACATAAGTGGCCTTCTAACCCTGAAGCCGGTCTTTGCCACCTGAAGGACACTACACGATCTCCAGCAGAGACACGCTCGTCCCAATCCTGATGCCAGGACTGAGACGGGCGTCTTCCAGTCTATCTAGGCTCTTCGAATACAGATCAGGTTGCCAGGCATAAGCCCGGGAGCCGAGCTGTCACTCGCGGATTGTAACAATAATAATCAGACGAGGTTAGGGCCAATTCGGATTTAATTTACGGTCACACGTCACTGGATTGGCCTGGATAGCGGCCTGGCCTATAATAGAATCTACCAAGCCAAGATTGTGCGCAACCGCCATCGCTGGCACGTCTGATACCGGTACGCGACAATGCTCAGGATGCTCAGGAAATTTTCAAGAGAAGTTAGAAGCCCACATCCCAACCTCTTCTGAGTTCACATAATATTTGATTCATTAATTAAAATCTTAAGGGGAGGTTAAGAGCGTTAGATGATGTTGCCTTGACGATATGGACAATATCCTCGAATCAAACAGCAAAAACGTTGATATAATTAGTTACCTTCATCCATGTGGAGTTGGTCGGATCCAAGCGACCGTTGAGTGTGACAGTGTCGTCGACATGTGGACTCAAAGATCCCGTGATGTTGATGACGGGCATGCTGAGAGTGGGACTGCGTCCTCCTGGACGACGGCCGATGCTGTCCATCTGACCACGACTGATGTTCAAATCAGTACGACGAGCGTACGAATCAATCAGCAGGGCCAGGTTGGTGGGATTGACGTGGCGAGAGAAGTAGGACTTGTATACTTGCACCAGGTCGTGGTTGCGTTCTTCGGTGCCCTAAATAATAAATAAAATGAATAATTAATAAAAAAAAAAGCAACGCAACGATGCGACGGTAGAATCGATCGATCGTAGATACCCTTCCGAAGTGATGCCACATGAGATAATCGATGACACCCTGGGTCATACCCCTGGAGCGGAGATAGCGAGCGTTCAGTTTTTGGTATCCCCATTCCAACCAGCTGGCCTGGGTCGAGACGCAGTTCACCAGGCACAACAGATCCACCTGCCGAGCGACGGAACACGTTTATTAATCGTTATATGCAAATTTTTAGCAATCGACGTGATTCATACCTTCTCCGGGTGGGCTAATGCGAATCTCGCCAAGATGTTGGCTCCGGCGCCGACGCCGAATCCGATGAAAGTTTTCAGGTTGAAATGGCTCATCACATAGCTCAGCTGATTCGCCAGCTCATCCATGTTCGGGTAAACATAACTGAAACGGTAAACATAACATTTTATATTAAAAAATTATATATTAAATAATTATTAAAATTAATCGCAATAGTTTGCAAGAACAATCGCAGTGCACAATGCAAAATAAAAATAATTGCGCTATATTCTTAATATTAATATTAATCAGTCGTACTCTTTTAGTCATACTACTCATATATGCTAAGAAATCGTCCTTTTTAACGATGTTTCGGTTGTCAATCTGTTAAAAGTGGATATTTATGTATTGTTTGTAAAACTGACACAAAGGTACTCTTGTCTGTACGGTGGGATTGTAAAGGGATTATGCATTATAATATAAATATAGCCAGAAAATAATACCACAGCTGTATTGTGATAAGCTGGAATGATTAAAAGAAGTAATTCGTGGAAAAAGATCCCGAATATTTAAGAGAAAATACATTTTATTCCAAGTGACTCCCTTGATCAAAATAAAAATACCTCACGTTCATTGTTCGTCGATCTATCGAAATAAAATTATGTACCAGTGAGCTTTTGTAAAAAAATATCAAGAAATTCTTTAAGATGCGAAGAACTGTAATGAGAGCTTTACTCTTCATATGCATTTTTATACATTCAAATAAATGGAGTTTGTCAATAGAAGTTGATTGCAATCAGGTGCAGATCGTCCATATACACTGCAGAATTACAGCACCCCCAAGCAAATTGAGGAAAAATATATGTTTATATATTAATATAATCTATTGATTATATTTCAGGCAACTTTTCAATTTCCTCTTCTATAAAAACTTTCAGGTTTTGAGTCAAAATAGATATTTAAGTGATTCTCGATATCTTGCAATTTTTTAAATTAACTTAGCAGATGTTCTATCGATGTAAATAGATAGAAATCAGATGGGGTAAGTCTAGCGAATATGGAGGATGCTTCAAGACTTCAAAATTTAAATCCATAATTTTTTTTCGGGTCATCTTTGCACTGTGAGGGCGTGCGTTGTCGTGCAACAGAATTACTCCCTTTCTATTGACCAAACTTGGACGTTTCGTTATCAATTTTTCATTCAATCTTTCGAGTTGTTGACAATAGAGCTCTGCATTTACCGTATTTCCTAGTCTTGACAATTCGTAATGGATAATTCTTCGAATAACCCATCAGACACACAAAAGCACCTTGCGAAGGGTAAGACCAGGCCTAGGGGTGGGGATAGGTACATCCTTCTTCGAAAGTCATTGTTTTTTTCGAGTAACGTTATCGTACACTATCCATTTTTCATAGCTGTTACAATTCTGTCCAAATATTTTTGAACTTTATGTCTCGACAACAAAGAGTCGCAGGTACTCACTCGCACCTCCTTGTTCATTTCGGAGAGCTCATGAGAAATCCAAACACCAAACCAAACACACATGTTTGCCGATTTTTTTCAAGTAATATTGCACTGTTGACCATGGAACATGTAGTTTTTGGGATAATTCCGCAATACTTAGACGAGGATCGGCTTCCACTGTGGCCTTCAGCAATAGGATTACTTTTTGGTCGGTACAAATTATTCCAAAAAGGACACAAGTGTCTCCCTTGATCAAAATAAAAACACCTCACGTTCATTGTTCGCCGATTTATCTTCATAAAATTATATACCAGTGAACTTTTGTAAAAAAAATATCATGAATATGCATTTTTATACATTCAAATAAATGGAGTTTGTAGACAGAAGATGGTTACAATCAGGGGTGGATCTCCCATATACACTGCATAGCTACAGCACCCCCAAGCAAATTGAGGAAAAATATATTTTTATGTATTAATATAATTTATTGATTATATATTATGTATATGATAATATAAATTAAGTTTATATTTAGAACAAGAGCGCTGTCTGCTTGTGAGCGCTATCAGCGTCGTGTATTGGATGGATGCAGGGCGGCAGCGGGATGGGGGGGGGTCTCGTCGCTAAACGCTGCGTTGTGCTGCGACTCGAAGCAGTTCCGCGTATAAAAACTACTGTTAGATTCAAGAAATTCAAGAAGAAATGTAATGCTTGATCATATATTGTTCTAGTGCGTACGACCATGTTATAATTGATTGAAAATAAATTGTTTCTCATGAAGAAAGTTAGTATTCCGTATGAAAATTCATAAAGAGCTGTTTTTTTTGAGATTTTTCGAAATTTATTTCGCAAAAAATATATATTAAAATTAATATGAGGCGGTCATCAGCGCTGCCATTTTTTTTTATTATATGAAGGATGCTTCCAATCATACTGGTGACACATCAAGCACAAATTACGACGACCCATTTCACGGCTTCGTCGGAATCTAATGACCCCAGAGCAACCACCGATTGTAACCTAGAGCAACACAGTTCAACCGACCAATTACAGTCGCTGTGACTCATTCAACAAAGGCGGCCTACTTAAGCAGTTTTTTTTTTATATATATATTTCTAAATTCGTATACACATAATCTACTATGTCCGGCCAAGTAGAGTGGAACATTACGTGTGCGCGGTTGGGTAACCATGGTGACCAGATCCAAACATGCATGGGTCCTTCGAGGGACTTTCGCCTCGTCACGGTATTCCGGCCCCCAAACACTTTTACCCAATCGATCTTGGAGAAAATTTCGAATATTTCACCATCTCGAGCAAAGAGAAACAGAATCGAGCGTGACTCATCGGATATTGCGAAATACGATATTGGATCGTGAGTCATAGGTTTTGAGGAAATCCGATATTAATCCTGCGGTGCAAGGCCGAAGACCCCAATCAATTACACCAGGGTGACTCGTGTTCGAGTCATTCAACCGCCAATAAACAAAATATTCATTAAAATAATCTGCAGCACAGTGGACCGCATAGGCCACGATTGCGGTCGGCTCGAAGAAAAATCGCAATCGGCGCCCTTTGCACAAAATTTACAACGCCAACAACAATAACGAAGAATCGTTTTGTTGTCGACAATGCCCGAGTTCCGCAAAGTGTATACAAGGCATGACCAAAAGTCATGTACCAAATCAGACGACGAATAATAGACGGCACGTTTAGGAATTCTATGGTGTGCAGAATCTCGGCGATAAAAAAATAAAATAAATTCTATGGCCAATTCCGAGGCGTGTCATATTCTTTATTTTTTTCTTGTCAAAGCGTGTAATGCGTACTATGATAATATAAGAGACGAGGATGGCATTCGTTGGGGAATTACCGAGTAATTCATTACGCCACTATTCGACTTACCACTGTAGTGTGGGATAGTATGGCGCCATAAAATAAATATGGCGGTCGTCGTGTGTATCTCTCCCACTCGGAATAACAAGGGCCTCTGTACAATTGTTTTACTACGCGGTGTTAATGTCCGACGGTCCTTTTTATCTTATTGGCCATTATCCAACAGACTGCCAAATATGGGAATTGAATGGGGGACACAAGGGTCAGTGGCATTATGCCATCTCGACAGTCCCATTGTGCACGTTTTTGCTGAATAAATAAAAAAATCTATTAAATTTCCATGAGGTCGCGTGATATATACAAGAAAAGTCCGGCGAAACTCGATGCAAATTAAATTAGAACGAGATTTATGATTTTCATTATGAATGAAAAAAACATTTTTACGACGTAATTTTCAAGAAAAATAAATAACAATTGAATATATGTTGATATTGATCTCAGTGCCGACTTCAGTAGATCGATATAATATTATTAAGTCGTTCCATAAATCAATTTTTGATTTGTATTGTATGTCTAAAAAAAGTCAATAGAATAAATATTATAAATAATCATTTGCGAAAAAAAAAATAAAACAAAAATATTCGCTGGAGTTAACACGCGCGCGTTGTTTTTTCTCGCTCGCATCCGGTACAATTAGCCGAATGCCATTGAAGCTTACGCGTGACACGTGCTACGAGAGCTCAGTCTGCGGCGAGCCATCGCCGAGAGCGTTGCCATTTACGCGTCATATTGTTTAGTTAGAAAATCCAAAATATCGTCCGAATAATGAATAACTATTTTTATTGTTAATTAATAATATATAATCCATTTTTTTATGTATTGGGGTATCTAAGACACCCCCTTAGGACGATACGGCTGTTTTCGAGAAGTGATTACAGATGGGTTAACCGAGTCTGTACTCCAATACTTCATAAATTTCTTGGATATCCCGATAAGCAAATGCTTCTCCCTCAACATCACTACATATGTTAATTGTCATTTCGTATTCATCTTCTATTGGTTGAATTATACTTAGGCACATAAGGCATGCGCCTAGGGCCCCATTAATTCAGGGGGCCTCAAATTTTAATATAGCATAAAATTGAATATTCCCTAAATTCAATTGACTAATGAATAGCCCCAGTTATGGCATGTTTTTCATTCGTTCATATTTCATTATTACTATTATGACTATTCCGCAGACCATGATCCATGGATTAATGCGGGTAGCTAGCTACTTTAAGACAAAGCCTTGGTAAGAATCGGGGTCCTCGGCATAAAGCCCTGCAAGGGGCCCCTGAATTGTCCTTTATTGTCCGCAATTGTGAAAAAAATAAAACAACAATATTCGCTACTGTTGCTATGGGCGCGATGTTTTTTCTCGCTCGCATCCGGTACGATGTGCCGAGTGAAACGTATTGACACATGCTGCCAGAGCTCAGTCTGCGGCGAGACATCACCTAGATCGTTGTCATTTTCGCATCATATTGATTAGTTAAAATAAAATCCAAAATATCGACCAAATTATGGAGCACATCTGCAGAATAACCCATTTTTTTAAAAAAAATGTCAATATATTAATGAAGAATTCATCAATATCTTAACTTGAAATGCTTGGGGTCTGTGATAAACCCCCTTCGGACGACACGGTTGTTTTCGAGAGCCACCAAAACGGATAGGTTAATTGTTTTTTTAACAAAAATGTTGCAAGGATCCAATAATATGATAATCGCTTGGGGCAATGTCCAGAGAAAATAGAGTGGGTGAGGAAGAGTTTCGTCTTTTTCGAAACTTCGACTTGGTGTAAAACTAGTTTTCCTCGATTTACAAGGGCTAGTTTTTTTCAGAACTTTAGTATATAGTGTGCAGAACTTCAATTAACGTATCGTACTTAGTACGTCGCGTGTGCTTGAAAAGACGAACCTCAGGCAATCACTTATATTGTTATATATTATTTAAGGCCGATTTTAAGAAACGTTATTCGTTTTATCAAATTATTTATTTATTTAAATTTTCTCCACCCGCGATTATCTGACGCCTGTGTGCGCCGCACAATTTGACCATATGGACGGAACTGTTTGCTCAATAAGCCAACAGTTTATAATAAATAACGATTTTTATATCGCATTAAATGGATAAAATTATTTTCTTAGGGTGTAATCCTGTTATTGGGGTAGGAGTTGGGGGTTGATTGGCGCTCAATCACTACCTCTTGCGGTTAGTGTTGACGTAAATACTTCCTATTTTCGTCTGCAGTGACAACATGATTCAAAAATAATTAATTCTGTTCCCTAATCATTATTGATTGGCATATTGAAATATACTGTGTAAGATTCCCCTTTGTTTTCCCTTTTTCCAATACTTTAAAATGCGTGTAAGCTGATGTATGAGGCATATTAACCGTTTAGACGCCACGGCGTGCAGGCACGCGAAATCGGCTAGCTAACAGCGCCACGGCAAACGCTGCTACGAATTTATTTATGTATAAATATAATATTTTTAAATTAAAATTAATGCAGAGATATCTTTTGAAGGCAATGTGATTGTTAGAATGTCGATATGTTTAGCCATTTCATTTTATTTTAAGTTTATACGACGTACGGTAAAAAATCCATATAATTGACTTGGCGATTAAAGGGTTAAGTACCTATGCTAGTTCCCTTACTGTCAAATTCTGATCTGCTTCGACAGCTTCCCTAATATCACCACTTTCAATGACTTAATGCCTAACAGACCTTGGTAGATCTTCATTGACAAATTTTCCGGAACGAAATTTTCGAACCACACCTAACAATTTCTTAGTTTAACTGTATCCCTACCAGTTAATATTTTAACTGTGATTGTCGCATTATGTCTAGGTTGAACCTCATAAATCATAATAAAGCGTAACTGAAAATATTTTTCAATACAATAGATTTTTTTATTTATTAAAAATTTCATTTCAACTATATTTTCCTGAATATATTGCTGAAAAATGATGAATATATTTGATGTACTGCTAATTAAAAATCTGTTTGATAAATGCACACAATCGCCTGTACAAATTTGTAATTATATCCATAAAACGGCCAAACATCATTGCTTTACAGGTACGTATGAGCTGCCTGAAATAATATTAATTATTCATGTTTTAATGAATATATTATTTTTATATTACATGTGCTGAATGCCAGTTTGCTGAAACGGAGTATCGCTGGCACACGAAAGAATGAATCCTCACCGGTTAGGGTTTTTGGGTCAGAAATGTGAATTTGATAAAATATCTCTTTCAGAATTCCATCAGCGGCATCCTGAATATGTGATCTTATATATTCAGTAACAATTTTCCACGTCGGCCGGTAAAAAAAAATCGTGTCTGAAAAATATAGATTTTCATTCGAGGTGGAAAACTCGTGTTTTCCATTCGCGTTACGCGGCGTGTGCATTTGTGCGGTTTTTGAACCGTTTGCTCGCGATCGCGGTCTAATCCGATTTGCATATCTCGCTGACACGTGACCGGTCAGGGGTACGAAACATTTTCCGCGCCGAGTGCACCTGGCCGATACCAAGAAATGGTCTAATTTGGAAAATGGTCGGTACGTCTGCATTGCAGATGGTATTGTTATCGATGTTCCGTTAGTTGTGCCCGGGGAGTGTGGGTGCGGGGTCAGGGGAGGGGACGGGGGCGCGGGGGGCAGGGCGTCGAGGTACGGAGTCACAAACTACACACAGACAGGCAGACTACGGGACCATGGTCCGCTTCGATCCGCTTTTTCCGGGCCTCCAGAGGCCGTTCTGACACTCGCGATTTATCAAAAGGCCCTCACTTTACGACCGGGTTACATAATAATTGTCGTCAAATCTTGAGGACGAACCGAACTGACCCCGTCGCCTCGCCCTCGCCCTCCGCCTCCAGCT
>JAGXCT010033142.1:13119-45802 GCA_022495035.1 Philopotamus ludificatus | reverse complement strand
TAAAACAGAGAAAAGTTGCCTAATCCCAATTTATAATAATAGATATAATCAAGATATGTTAAATAATTGAATAGCATATTTTAAATTAAATTAAATTGCTTGAATATATTTTATGTGGTATATATCGATCAGTTAAATAAGCCTGCGACATTGTTCCGATGGCTTCGATGTCTGTTTTTTTATTCTCTCTCAACAACAACTGTATTTGATTCCGAAGCTTTGGTTCTGATGTGCAATACGGACGAGCTAATAAACCGTTGCCTTTGTCGACATCTCTCGATGATAATGGTAAGCTTGTTGCTCCCAGTTCAGTGATATCGGACGGATGAACGCCTAACCAACGGAGAGATGGCACTGCAAGCTTTTCAGCCAAATGCGACATTGCCTGTCGAAATATTATAAATGTATAAAATATATTTTAAATATATAAAATTATATTATTTTACCAAAGAGCCGAATCGATACGTGCACATTATTTCGATGCCGTGTGGATCTCCATCGACTAGTGCCAGCGATGGAATTTTAAGATTATCGACGAGTAGTTTCAGCATGAGTCTTGTGTTTACATCCGGATAACCTTTTCCCTATAAATTTTAATTTTAAATCTATTATTCTCTAATGAGGTTTGAATCATGGGTTGATCGGTTTATTTCTTTTCAATGGAATATAATAGATGTCACTAGTATTAAAAATAAATACCGTTATCAGAATACAAGGTGATAATCTTTCGAGTGCTCCTTCGTCTAACAATTTTTGAAAAATCGTATCTTTCTCAATGACCAAAATAAATTTTGCATTCGAAATGACAGACTTGATTCCGATTACATTCTGCGGTATCAAAATTCCTAAATATAAATATAAAATACCGTATTAATAATAAGTACATTTTTGTTCATCGACTCATATTTACCGGAGATAAAAGAAATAATTACTAGCTGAATCTATGGGGAAACAATTATTCTCGGATTCGAACAGTGTTCGTCAACCTTCTATCTGTCCCCCGATAGTGAGCGAGTTTTATAGTGGGCAATATTTTTTTTTCAAATACATTATTGACATTTTAACATATAATTTGAAACGGGTGATATGTATTAACAAATTTACGACTCCTGGATTATTGATTTACTGCAGGCCTGGGCAAACTACAAAACGCGGGCCACATGCGGCCATGCGAACCTATAATCATGTTTCTAAAAAAAACTTTTATCAGCCTTTGGGCTCCCCTTACAGGAATAAAATTATAATATTATATAATATTTCTATGAAAGATGGTAATTGAATCTATGAGAAGATAATCTTGCCTAAGAGAAAGAACTGCGAAGCGAGGTAATTTTGATATTTGACTGAAAGATGGTAATTTAATCTATGAGATGATAACCTTGACTAAGAAAAACCACAGCGCAGCCAGATTATTTTGATATTTAACTGAAAGATGGTAATTGAATCTATGAGAAGATAACCTTGCCTAAGAGAGAAAACCGCGCAGCGTGGTAATTTTGATATTTGTAATTTAATCTATGAGAAGATAACCTCTCCTAAGAGAAAGAACTGCGCAGCTAGGTAATTTTGATATTTGACTGAAAGATGGTAAGTGAATCTATGAGAAGAAAACCTTGCCTAAGAGAGAAAACCGCGCAGCGTGGTAATTTTGATATTTGTAATTTAATCTATGAGAAGATAACCTCTCCTAAGAGAAAGAACTGCGCGGCTAGGTAATTTTGATATTTGACTGAAAGATGGTAAGTGAATCTATGAAAAGATAACCTTGCCTAAGAGAAAGAACCGCGCAGCCAGATTATTTTGATATTTGACTGAAAGATGGTAATTTAATCTATGAGAAGATAACCTTGACTAAGAAAAAGAACTGCGCAGCGACGTAGTTTTAATATCTGACTGAAAGATGATAATTTAATCTATGAAAACAATTTACAGAGCCAGAAAATATAAATCGCTAGCTCTTAGGTAACAATCTCGATTAGACGAAAAAGCCGCGCAGCCAGAAAATTTTGATGTTTGACCGAAAACTGAAAATCTCGTTCGAGAAAAATAAGCGAAATCTCCTAGTGATTTTATTAGTTATTAGTTATTCGTCCGATATTATCGGCAAAAACAAAAGGCTATACATCGCAAAAAATAAAAATGTAATTAAAAAAATGGATAAAGCATTAATTATTCTTGATTAGGTTTGTTAAATTAACGGTGGGCCGCTGTTTTTGCATCTTTTAACTAAATCAATATGTACAGTTATAAAAAAATGGATAAAATCAATTGGTATAAAAAGTCAGAGCGAAAAACAAAAATAAACTTCTTAATTTTTATTGCTTCTCCCATTTTCTTATTTTTTATTAGTTTATTTCGATGTTATTATACAAATATTATTTATTTTTAAAAAAAATCAGGAGCATCAGAGTTATGCCGAGAGCCCCCCGATGCTTTGCATCGTTTTACCTTAAGAACCTTAAGGTCTAAAATCCATGGATCATGGTCTGCAGAACAGTCAAGGTTAGCAAGGTTGCTAGGGTTGTCACCCAATTTTATTGCAAAACATGTCATAGCTGGCTATATCAATTTGTTTAATTTAATTTAAGGAATACTACCAAATTATTTTTTACTTTTATTATGAAAAAATAATTTTGAGGCCCCCTGAATTTATTATGATTATGCTCAAGTCCAATGGTTGCAGTTCACTAGAATAATTTGAAAGGACAAAATATATTTTAAATTCCTACGAATTTATACGAAAATAGTGAGAAACCGTGAATTCCGTTCACGTAAAAATGGTGTTCTACTGCATTTAAAAAGAACTTTTTTTGTAGATATTTATTTTGTTAATACCTCCACTGGTCATGCACTGAATCGTATGACCATCGCTCGTGGTTATCTCCAATGGTCCAGCGATTAATCCTTTGGATGTGGCGAGTATTCCCAACTCCCATGGAGGTGCATTCAAACAGCAACATATATTGCCTATTGCATTATCAATAGCTATTTGAGATTTGACCCAAGAAATATTTTGATAATAAAGTTCTCTAAAAATAATATATATTTACAAGATGAATATTAGAAAATATTGATATTGATTTACCTCTTCGTGCAAGTCGACTGTTTGATTAACATTTGGTACAGCGTCGATAATAAATGCGCCATCAAGCAAAACTTTTTTCTGCTACTCTTCAAGCCGAAGCTGATCGACGTCTTCTGAGTGTTAGATTGAGTATCTAATTGGATTCTGGAAAAAAATAAATGATTTAACCTATTTATCGAATAACTCTTTTAATATAAATCCTACAAGTCCCATTTTTTTGGATTCGTCTAAAAAGTCTCAAGAATAAATATTATAAATAACCATTGTCTTTTATTGTCCGCAAATGCGAACAAAATAAAAACAACAATATTCGCTTCTGTTGCCACGGGCGCTATGTTTTTTCTCGCTCGTATTCGATACGATGTGCTGAGTGCAAGTGAAACCGTGCGATTGACTCGATCGTGCTCAGAATGTGGCGTAGTTAGAAATCCAAAATATCGACCAAATTATGAAGCATATCATAAATAACTATTTTTATTCTTAGAACAATCCATAAATCACAAAAAAATATTAATACCTGTCATCAAATAAACAATTGCTCCATAATCTGGTGTTGTGTAAGATTATTTTTGGAGGTTTATCATTCATAATATCGTTCATAAAATTTTCCATAATTTCCTCGATTTGCCTTATGCGATTTTCTCTTATGCGATCGTTTAAAACTGTTGTCTCATCTATGCATAAATAAATTTAAATGATTAAATTAATAAATAAACATATTTGCATATTAAATCACCTGCAGATTTCGAATCGATGCACATTTTATAATCACTCGGCGATGAATTCATTGCTGTTCTTAACGTGTTAAAATTCAATTTTCCGCTACTCAATAATTTCCGCACGTTCGATATATTTTTCTCTTCATTTTTATTAACACTGATACTTTTCAAAAAATCGTTATGCATTTTTTTAACGGCCTCTGTATATTTTGGATCCTGGACGATGTCGCCATTAGACGAAGTGCTGGCTTCATCATTGATTAATAAATGATTAACATCGCTATTGAAACCTGTATACGGATTCATCATCTGAAATATAATTAAATATATTAATGGTATCGTCACGTTTTATCAGTCGAAGGTATCGATGAATGTGTGCAAAATACATGGAATTAAAAATGGAGCAGTGATTGCAGTAAATTGCTCAGCAGGTGGATGATCAGAGGACAGATGGAACCCAGGAAGACACCGGTCCACCTTGAGATTATAACTCCGATGACAATAATTCACGACAACCAGTATTGGAATCGAGTTGATATCGATATATTTTTTCAGCATCGCTAATGACGCTGCGAATTTCCGAGGTGATTGTTCATTAGCGATGCGACGTTGAAGTATTTTGCTTTTTTCAATAGAAATGCATGCAATTTTGTGAATAAATCTAGCGTAAAAAATATGCGCATCCTATCATTTCAATTATTGATATCAGCGCTTCTAAAACTATTCCAAACACGACCCTATATACAATAAAAAAAATCACAGAATAAAAAATGTACTTTTTGTTATATATTTTAATTATTTATTGATTGTTCTTTTAGTTTAAATATGATTTATGATAAGATACATATAAAAATAATCTGAGGAGAATAAAAAACTCAAACCACACACTTCACAAATTCAGTGTGTAATGTTCAAATAGTTTTAATTCTCATTTTTTTCAGAATTGGAACACTTTAAGATAATTTCTTGATTGAGTAATTCATATTATTGGGTTTACCGAAAAGTTCTGTCAAGATCATATTAGAGCAAAATCCTTTTTTGACAAGCTTGATTCAGCTCTACAAACCATTTCGGACCATATTGGGAAACTAGGATTGGTGTGGAAATACTCGAGATGGGTGCCACATGAGTTAAGTGAGAAGAATTTACTGAAATACTGTCAGTATTTGGATAATTCAAAAATAATAACGTGCCAAAAAATATTTAAGGGCAGATATTTGTATTTTTGTTTCAAATAGTCACTAATTAAATCAATTAGATTTTCATAATTACTTGCACTTAATCCTACTGGTTAAATTCTCATGGAAAATAAATTCCAAATCCATGAATCGTCCATACTAGTTTTGCAAGGAGTCTTTTTCAAGATATGAAACTGATCTAAAATTACTCTTAAACAGGGGTGAGAAACCCTTCAAAGATTTTACATTTTGACAGAAAGCGTGTCGTCTATATCTGCAAATATATACCAATCAATGGCAACGAAGCAATCCCAAATTTGTCATTAACCTTATACTTTTACGAGATATTTTATATACATTTTTCTGAGATTAGGATTATTAAGCTAGCTGTGCCTATTTGGGACTCCTAGTTTTTGATTTTTCTCGAATAATTCTTATAATATGATTCCTACATATTACAAACTATTTGTTTAAAAAAGTCTAAAAAATAAATATTATATCATTGCCTTTATTGTTCGCAATTGCGAAAAAAATAAAAACAACAATATTCGCTTCTGTAGCCAAAGGCGCGATATTTTTTCCGCTCGCATTCGTAACGATGTGCAAAGTGCGAGTGAAACGTATACTAGTGACACGTGCCACGAAAACTTCGGTGAAAAGGCGGTCGGTCTACCGGCGGCGTGCCTTCAGTGTGCGACCGGACATCATCGGGTGCACGTGTCATTTACACGTCATATTGATTAGTTAAAAAATCCAAAATTTAAAGCATATCATGAATAACTATTTTTATTCTTAGAATAATCCAATTTTTTTTTAAAAAGTCATGGTATTGATGAAGATTTCAAACCTAGATGTTTCAAATGATCATAAACGGTAGAATCTCACGATTATTCGCCGGTTTGCATCAATTAATGCCTTTATTGTGTCTTCATCAGCTTCAACTGGTCTTTAAGAACGTGGAGCATCTTCAACATCAAAATTTCCGGATCGAAATTTTGCAAACTAGTTTTGGCACTAGCATTCTATCAATACATCTTCTCCATACACATCAGATAATTGTTTTCGTTGTGTATGGAGAAGTCTTGAAAGTCTTTTCGTTTTTTTTCTTAATCATTATATATTTTAGTTGATAATAGTTATCGTCAATATTAATTTTTCAACAATGCATTTTTGTAATCAAATGCACCTTTTTACAAATCAAATGCACCTTTTTACAAATCAAATGCACTTTTTTAAAAATTACATTTTTGAAGGAACTGTAAAAAAACGTAATTTGTGAGAAAACGTAAATTCGGGGTATTCCATAAATACAGTGAAACGCGTTTTTTACATATTTGAAGGAACTGAAAAAAAAACCTAATTAGTGGGAAAACGTATTTAAATGTTTTATTTAATTTTTAAAAAGGTGCATTTGATTTGTAAAAGGATGCATTTGATTTGAAAAAGGATGCATTTGATTTGAAAAAATGTGTATTTGACGTGAAAAAACTGTATCAGCTGTCAAAATATATAATGATTATGGAAAAAAACGAAAAGATTTCCGAACAACCCAATATATTCATTGAATCACGCTTCGTTGAAAATTGCAAAAAAAATATTTGATCCGTTCTCCTGAACCGGGTAAAATTATTTTTTTGTTCAAACACCTCTCCCGTATGTTATTTCATATTATTATTATTGCGATAATAATTTTCCACCTTCCTGGAAATTCAAATCGTGCGCGTAACGGAAAATTTATTTTCAAACTCGGTGCATATGCACAAATACCAATTTAACAACATAAAGAAAACATGTCGAACAATGTAAACTCTGATAGTCACCCCTATGTTATGGTAATCGTTATTGGCTGATCCGTTAATTTTTTCAAATGTTCATTGCATATTTCTATAAGCACGCTTCAGTCATTATCGTCATCACCTGTTTGTCGTATGAGCAAATCAAGCTTGTATAATATTTTAAAGACATAAAATAATGCGCTTGCGCAATAAAACGCAGCGTGCAAGAGAGACGGAATCACTGAAGATTTATATAATTTTCGAAATAAAACGTCGACAGATTTGACCGTTACAACTGCGGAGCCGAACACAGATAATTATTCACTAATTCGCTTTCGACGCTCGTTTCACGAGTATTGAACAGGCCCGCATTGGGGAAAAGCTAAAAGCGCGTTTGCGAGAAATGGCACTGTTTTTACCTTGTCTTCGATTTTCACTCGGATGCCGTTCAATAGTGATTTTAAATTTCGCATTCCAACCATATATTTTAAGTCTAATTTAATTATTTAATATATTCTACACATTAAGAATATTCACTGATCTAAGTAATTATTATACACCATTTAAAATTCAAATAACTTTCTACAATTATTTTTTTTTTTAAATTTGATTTCAAATTATCAAAGGGTTATCCTTGGAAATTAATTATGGAGAAATTTACGACTGAGCAACGTGTTAAAATAATCGAATTCTATATAGAAAACAAACGATCAATTGTGCTAACGCAAAGAGCCTACACTCGTCATTTTGGGGTTAGAAAACCACCACATAAACAAACTATACTTTGTTTATTCCAGCGGATTCAAATTCAGGGGTCTGTGAGTGATTTACCACGCGCTGGAAGGTCATAGGAATTAGCATTCAGCGTGTAGGCCGAAGCATTGAAGAAGAGCTTCAAAGTCAACTCGAAGGCGGTCACAACAGTTGGAGATGTCCCGAACCTCGCTCCAGAGGATGCAAAGGATGCTGCATGTCTATCCGTATAAGATACAGCTATTGCAGGAACTGAAGCTGATTAGCGTTTGCTGACTAGATCCAAGAATTGACAAGGCAAGAAGCTGATTTCATTCACAATCTCATAATGGGCGACGAGGCCTACTTTCACCTAAACGGATTTGTTAACAAACAAAATATGCGATTCTGGGGGACATAAAATCTCTAAGAATAGTCCACCAACTGCATCCCGTTAAAGTAACAGTTTGGTGTGGTGCAACTGCAGGAAGGGTTCTTGGACCTTACTTCTTTGAAGATGAGGCAGAAAATGCACTAATCATCACTGGCGAAAGGTATCGAGAATTGCTGGAGCAAATTTCGTGCATCCTGCAGTCTTGGACACACCAGAGGCATGGTGGCAGCAAGATGGTGCTACTGTCCATACAGGTCGCCCGACAACTAAACTCTTAAGGCAAATTTTTGGGAGAAGGATAATTTTGTGAAATTCTAAAATTACTTGGCCACCACGCTCACCTCACTTAACTGCTCCAGACTTCTTCCTGAGGGGGTATTTGAAAAATAAAGTATACCGTAACAATCCTCGAACCATTCAGCAATTGAAGGCCAACATCCGCAGTGCTCAAAGGGGTAAGACAAGGTTGTATATTCTCTCCACACCTATTTAACTAATACAGGAAATTTCTAATTTAAGATATGGTGATGGTACTACATCAATAGCATCTAGTGAAGAAGAAATGGCCGAACTGCTTAAAAGAGTTTAACGTAAAAGTAAGAAACTAGGACTCAAGATCAATATTACCAAAACCAAGCTGATGATAGTCGATAGAAGCAATCAGCTATCCAGATCCGTTAATCTTTCCAGATTCGGAAGATTAATATTGAAGAGTTTGAATAACAAGAGGATATATCCATATTGACAAAAAATTTACCCCTTTCATATGCGGAGTAAGCGATGCCTGCTGAGGATGACACGGACCACTAAACGCACAGTCTGTCTTGAAAGAAATGAAGAACGATAAAGATAACAAGCTATCAACTATATGTCTTAAAATAAATTTTTGATACTTCAGACATCTCGCTAGAAGAAATGATAGCCTGAAGAATCTCTTGGTAATGTACAAGGATGCAAGGGAAAGGGTCTGGTGCTCATCCGCTGGGGCGACCAAATGAAAACCGCCACGAGTTCCACCGTAGTAGCTGCAATGCGAGATGCAGAATGCAGACGATCCTGGAGAGCCACAGTCAAGAAGATTCGGGACAAAAATGGTCACGATCTTCAGAAAAAAATAAAAGATAAAAAATGGCGAATCTACATTAAAGCTTTCTGAATAACATGGAGTTGGTATCCAATCTGTTTGCGAACACTGGATCTGGAACTCATTGGATTTAAAAAGCTAAAAATGATATTGTTGTATTACAGCTAGAAAGGGACAAGAATAAAAAGAAGTAGATTGATATGTGGATATGTTGAAAAGATTAAGAGGACGCCACAGAGGGCAGTTCTGTCATTAGGTAATGATTCTTCTTGTCCAATTTTTACTACCTAATGAACCGACATTACCATGATATCCTACTTGAAACCCTTTAAAAGGAAGACGACAACTCTAATAAATTCTGAAAAAATGACGATACTGAATGAGATACAAGGAGTAATTCAACCTTGATACAAATCAAAGTCAGCAACACTCGTTCAACCATGTTAAAATTTGCTTTATTAATGTTTCATCATCATCATCATACTCATTTGCCAATCACGAGACTCTTACTCGCTGAGCGTATAGGCTTTACCAGACCCAAGCCTGGTATGAGGTTTTTTGTAGAGTTTTTCCTCTCTTGACCATTACTGAAATTGGCCGTGTATCTTATACCATTGTTGGTATCGAATTTTACCCTCCCGACTCTGTTCAGGCAAGTAGGAAGGGTTTTGCTTCGGTATTCGTATGTATCTTTTCTAGGCGTTATCTGTTTATAACAAGTCACAAGTGATTATACATCTTGTGGCGCAATAGCAAATCCTTTCATCGTGTGAAAGCCCTTTTTAAAGAGGTATACGCTAGAACGAAGTAAGAGAGGAGCAAAAGTATCGAGACTAGACCGTTTATCTGTCAACAGTTTAGGGTTTTCCTTCTCAGGGCATACTGGTTCTGAAGTAAGAAATCCGTTAGAGACCAAAAATACATATGCAAATATACATACATAGATGTAGATTTTTTTTTATTATTTTCCCTAACCATTCGACCACCACCGTCTCACCGGTGAGTTCCGACTCCGTAATACACCATTTTCTTAAATCTTATACAGAGATCAAACATTAAATAAATAAATGGAACAGATGTACACATGTTTAACGACTTAATTCATTCAAGGCACGTGTCCCGGGACAGGTTGTCCCAAAATTGTTTTCGAATGATATGCATACGACTTTCATACACATTTCAAGTGAGTGAGTAACATGTAAATTATGTGTACATTAGATTAGAATCTACATATAATTGATAATATGACGTCATGCTTACTTTGACGATCGTACTTATTATCCCCGTCGGCACGGGCTCACTTGTCCTTCTACTACAGGGCGCGAAGACAAATCGGTGTTAAACGAGTGTCACGTAACACCAATCGTCAATATGGATTTGTAGCTCATACGTTGATGTTTTATGCATTAGGCGACAGCTGACATCGACGAATGCAGTAACATCTGCGGTCGCCCACGTGATTCCAATGACAAGATCCTCAACAGTTACTACGGCCGATGGACGGAGACCCATTCGATAACAATTGACAAATCGTTTCGGATCTGATAAGTTTTCTCCGCCACCTGCTGCGGACCCCGAGGCGGAAGGGTTGGATTTCCCACACTCCGGTCCCTCGGCAAACAATGCGCAAACTAAATGACACAGTTCAATTCAACAGCTCATTGGCACTTCCTCTTATCTAGATCTCTTTGACGAAGCACCACCACTTCTTTCGCCGGTATATTGTGAAATGTTCTTTCACACGCAAACTCGCCGCAAGTGTCCCTTTGGTGGTGCTGAGAGGCACCCCACGTCTATCGTTTTGTCCGATGTTTAAATCTACCCCTTTCAAGAACATCATGAATTTATATGTAAAGGTGTGAGAATATTATTCAGATAAAATTATAAGTGTAAAAACTAACCAAAAGGGGAAGGATGTTTTTTATAAATCAAAATTAATAACCGTTTTCTGATTACTTCGCTTCTCATTCATCAATAAAATTCTATATGATTTGAATTAATACCCTGATCCATGAATTCAGCTTCCAACGGTTTTTTTGTTTCAGTTTTCGTTCCGTTTCAATATAAAAAAATATCGGTTTTCATTCCAGAAATAATTCGTTTTTTTGCTTTCGGTTCTGAGTGATAATTTTTAAGAGAATAATATTTTGTAGATTCAGATGTTTGAACATGTACCGAACCGAAATAAACCGATATTTTTTGCCGGTAGAGCTTTAGTTTTCATCAGAAATTTATATTTTTAAACGATATATCGTAGTTTTACTATAATAAGCCTCTATATATTTTTCTCTAGATCAAATGTAAAAATCAAAACTACATATTTAAGAGGCAAATAGATTAAATTTTTTTCGGGTATATTTTGTTTAATATTCCAGTAAACATTTACGCAAAATTAACTAAAGATAGTTTACCTAGAATTTAAAATTTCGCAATAGACTTATCCGTTAAATTATATATTAGAATAAAATTACATTTTAACATATATAAAATTTCATAGTGAAAAAAAATATATATAAATTTTACATGTCATAAACGTTTTACTATTTCTCCAAAAAGTCAAAAGAATCAATATTATAAATAATCATTGTCTTTAAAAGTGAAAACAACAATATTCACTGCTGTTACTACGCGCGCGATGTTTTTTTCGCTCGCATCCGGTACGATGTGCCGAGTGCGAGTGAAACGTGCGATTGTGACACGTGCTGCGAGAACTCGGTCTGCGGCGAGACATGAACGAAAGCATTGTCATTTACGCGTTATATTGATTAGTTAAAAAACCAAAATATCGAACAAATTACAAAGCATATCATGAATAATTACTTTTATTATTACTTATTCTAATAATAATCCATTTTTAATAAAAATAGGCGAAGAAAACAACCGCGTCGTCCGAAGGGGGTCTCTCAGGGACCTCAAGCATTTATAATCATACAAATGAATTCTTCATCGATTTTTTTTTAATGGATCATTTTAAGCATAAAATTAGTTAATAATAAGATGGTCGAAAGCCATCACAAATACATAATAATTAAAATTGAATCATATTTTAATTTTGACATAGGTATATTTGACTTACTATTCGATTTATATTAAACCTTTCTCACTAGTATAAAAATGAATCGACGATATATCGTTGTTCCAATATTCAAAGTGTTAAAAAAGTATATTTAATATTTGTGTAACCCAGATTCGAATATTTTTTAATAAATAAACCAGTGATAAGCAACATTTTCTCATCCCCAGTATAGGAATAAGTACTCCCCAAAAGTATCACATAATTAAAATTGTCAAATAAATCCTAACTTTATTTTATATTTTTTAAATTTTAATTAATAAATATAAAAAATACATTTTATTCTTTAACTGTACAGAAATACGTTCTGTATAAGGTATATCAAAGATATAGCCCTCGATCTATATATTAATATGTACTTATAAGGATTTTTTACAATTAAATTAAAAAATATTTATTAACCCCAAAAAAGAGCTTTATGACTTTCCATTGATTAATTCTTCGAACCTATCGCTAGAAATTTTGAGTGACGAGATATTTTCTTAAGATAATAAATTTCAAGAACGTGGAAAAAAGGAATCGATTGTATACACAGTGCAATGATGATTATAAAAATATTCAATAGCCGTAAAATCGTAAACAGCAATCGCAGTTGTCATCTCGGTCAAATGTCACAAAGTCAAAGCTAATTGTGGACGTTCCCACAGCAGAAAAAAATAATAATATAAACCACTTGAAACGGCTATTGCGGTCCATTGATTTCTATGGGGATGCAACAATGGGCGGTATTATGAAAATTGTTAGTGTATTACCTTCGACCCCCATAGCACCAACAAATTGTTGCCATTGATGAACAGATAAGAGGACACTTGCGACTCGATTGTACCCCTGGCAAAAGCGTGTAAGAAAATCGGCAACGTGTGGTGCCAGCGATCGCTATGGGACCAAAAATTGGGAAGTATATTTTTTTGCCAAGTACATTCGGATTCACAGTAAATCATAACAGTTTCCGTTTTGTCTTTGTCTCACCCACCCTCTCCCCCGTTATTAGCCCATTATTTTAAATCGTTCATTAATTGCGCAAATAATAGGACGTCCCGTTCTGACACATTCTCACGGAATAAATCAAATTTGGGACCCCATGAAATGAGTGTCCATCGAAAACAATGGAATCAACACATAAAAAACTAGGTGACGAACATAAAGAGCGTCGATACTGAAAATCTGTTTTGTCTGCGGCCACTTCATGGGGCACAATGGTAAACTGTTTGGAGTGTGTGTGGCCGGGCATTATTTTTAATAAGTGGCCATTTATACAGGGGAACATACGTACAGGGCTGAGTATATGGAAAATAATCATAAATTAAATACAATATATTATTATGAATAATTAAATAATCGTTATGTAAGACAAAAATATTGTTTTTTAAAAAAACTAACTAAATTCAGTTACATACCGCGTAAAAAAAGTAATATGTTACTATTTTTACACGGTAGATTTATACCAAAGATTTGCGCTTAAATAAAACCGCGTTAAAAAAATCAATTGCGCTTATCCTTATGTTATATTGTTGTTAAAACAATTCAAAATATATTTTATTTTATGATTATAATAATTAATGCATAAATGACGACATTTTCCATGAAAGTTATGTCTTTTTTGTTTTATTCTAGTCATAGTCAGGATATTTCAGAGGGAGAGGGGGGAGGAGGGGGGTATTTTCCCGGACCTCGCAATATTAGGGGCCCCAACTTGGCAAGTCGATATATTAAACAGAAATTAAGACAAGTAAAAAAAACAATGGTATTTCCTATGCTTTCCACCACTAGGTTTTTTTGAGTTTTTAAGGGGACCTCTAAAAATTAGTTTTCACGGGCCTTAAATTTTATCTAAAAGGCCCTGAATATCGTTAAAAATAAATAACGGTTTTCGTTTCGGTAAAAATAAAGGTATTTTTCGGTTTAGCTAAGATACATAATTTTATTTATTTGTACTGAACCGAAATAAACCGATATTTTATAATAACGGTTTTTTTTATTTTTGGTTCAGATTTGGTTCAAAGCTGTGGAAAATATTGTTTAACTTAGAAAACACTGTTAACAAAACCAATTCATCCAAAAGTCTCATAATAATTTCTTTTACTATTTTATTATTTATTATTAATCTATTTTTACGGCATCTTTTTTACGCGGTAGCATCATAAACACCAATTAATTTAACCCATCCGTCATGGCGGCTCAGAAACAACCGCGTCGTCCGAGGGGGGTCTCTCTTGGAGACTTCAAGCGTTTCAAGTCAAGATATTGATGAATTCTTCATCAATATCTTGAAATTTATTTATCAAAAATGGTTTATTCGAGGAATAAAATTAGTTATTCATAATTTGATCGATATTTTTTTAACTAATCAATATGACGCATAAATGATCTCGGCGATGTCTCTCCGCAAGTGTCACTCGGACGTTTCATTCGCACTCGCCACATCTTACCGGATGCGAACGAGAAAACACATCGCGTGCGTGGTAACAGAGGGGAATACTGTTGTTTTTATTTTTTTTTCGCAATTGCGGACAAGTTATTGATTATTTATATTTATTCTTTAGACTTTTTCAGACAAATACAAAAAGTTTGTGACATGTAGGATTTATATTAAAAGATATATTCGATAAATATTTTGGGAAATCGTGATTTTTTTCCATATTAACCTTTTCCACTATGAGGCCAAGATTTTTAAGAAAAAAATAGAACTACGATCTTTTATATTTATAAAAAAAATTGATTGGGTCAATTGACTGAATATAAACATTTTTCTTAACAATTCATACGAATATAACTACGTAATATTAAATAAAATACTAACTAATTTTCATTCTTTCAAAATAAATTAAAGTTCGTATATTTATGAAATGAAAAAAATATATGCGACTCAAGGATTATATTTCTCTATTATTTTTCTAGGTACAGCCCTGCAATATATGTGAGTGCACGTCATGCAGCAGGGATCCGAGTGGCCTCCTGTTGCGCCCCACATATTATTTAAATGTTTTTTAGTCGGCGGGGATGGGGTGGTTCCCACCCCACTCGGAAGGGTTTATTGTCATTGTAATTATTCCAAGTAATTAATGACTGACGCGGACAATACGATAATGGACGTATTTATTTAAATAAGTCATATATTATGCGCGCCGGTCATAAAAACAATTTAACAATAAGTGCGCAGTCCAATGATAAAGGGTTAAGAGTTTTTTTTAATTATATATTTTTTTATTGGGAGTTGTCTCGTGGATTCAAAGTGCACACAATCGCATTATGTGCGCAAACACTGGAGCCTGAGAACTAATTAATGTTCATTTTATTTCAGTTTGCATAGCGCAGTTTAAACGGCGGCACTAACTCTATCGGTAAACAAGCGATGAAGTATCGCGTTTCAGTGAAGGGTTGAAACAAAGGGTTGGAGGGACAACTTGTCCATACATTTGTTGCTTAAATAAGTGCAAATACAAACGTTTGATGAGCAATCGCAAAAATGTTGGAATACATAGACGTATTTAATTTTATACCACCCATCTAAAATCGACAAATATTATATATAATTTCTGAAAGATGACAAGCTGAAATATTTTTTCATAATAAATCAGACTCAATATGTTATTGTTAATATAATAAAAATAAATATTGGTTTAGTTCACATGATGCAAATCGATTTATTTCGTAGATGGCGAATAAAATATTTGCAGAAGTGCAAAAATAAAATATTGAATAGTTTTTTAACCTCAAGTCTTAGATCTACACGGTAAAAATATATTTATAGCATAAATTTATTTAAATTATGACGAATTGGTTTATATTGTATCAGAGCTTAAACCCGTTATTTTTTATTTAGTTCCGGTTCAATTAAAAAAAAATTAACGGTTTTTCGGTATTTTTTTCAGCTCAAAGTGATCGTTTTTTAAATGTTTTTCAGGGCTTCGAACCGGAAATGAATTGAAACCAAAAACCGTTAAAAATCATTTTTATTCTCGGAACGTAAAGCTGGAGCTGAACCGAAAAGAAATAACGGTTCATAACGATTTATTATACAATTTTAATGCAAATAAAAACAAGGAGTTGAACTGAAGACTATTATTATTTTATATTTCCGAAACAAAAAGCGGAACCGAGCTGACATATTTTTTTTAAATTAAGCTGTAACGAAAACCTAATCGAAACGCTAATTTATATTGCAATTTTAGTTCTAAGTTACTTCGAAAGCTAATCTGAAACCTAAAATACTGATTATTATTCAACTATTTGACCAACAGCGTCGCACCAATGAGTCGCATATTTATTCACTCCACACGCTCACGTCTCACGGGTGAGTCGAGATGATTTTTGGTTGATAATAAAGATTTTATAAATTATATAATAGGTCAAAGCAACACTATATCAAATATTTAGCGCTGACAGCCAAGTCGCTAATAAAGCATAAAGAAGAAATTTAAAAAAAAGCTAAATATAACTTTAATAGAAAAAATAATATTTAAGCACACAACGAAGATGATGTTGATTGTTATCTTAGCAGAATGAGAGGACAACTATTTTATTGTATTTTGAGAGCTATAGTCAATAATGTTTATCTGCGTAAGTTGAGTTAATTTAGGGATTCTAAACCTTTGTATTTACGTACTTTTACATAAAAATAATATTTTTATTGGAAATTGTACTAAAGTTTTAGATGAAAAATTCTTCAGTTTTTGATTAAATTCAAACTCAATTACAGAATTAAAGATTTCAATGAAACGTTGGAAACAAATCTTTCGACATCCATCAAACTTCTGTATGAAGAAGTAAATTATTATGAAGTTCATCATTACTATCGCACAATTGAGCAAAATGGCGATCATTTAAAACTTAAAATTCTTAACTAAAATTGTGTTTATAGCTTTAATACACAAATGCAAAACAGAATAAAGATTTTCTAGCAAATTTTTGGCAGAATATTGTATATTGTACAGAAATCTTTTTTTTAGAAACGCTAAAAATCTTCGAAATTTTCCCATCATCGATGGTGCATCATTAGAATATATAGCAGTAATTTAGTTTTAGGAATTAAAAAATTAAATAAATTTTTAAAATAGAAAAAAATATTATCAACCTCCAATAGAAACACTATAGACCCTTTTTAAACTTTCATAGATCCCCAGGAGGTCCATGAAACCCTAAGTTAACTCATTCTGTTTTAATAAATATTTGTATGAATATATGTTTATATATTTTTCTACGAAAAACCATATATAATATCAAATTTCTGACATTGTGATTTTTGGAGTCTAGGTAAATCCCTGATATTTAGAAATATAGGATAGAGAAAGAGAGAACTTTTGATGAATCATTAAGATCAAAAACAAAAGGCAAAGAAAGCTCTGGAAGTTTTTTAACAGAAAAGGATTTTTGAAAATTTTGGAAATCTAAACTTTTGAAAATACAAAATCGTACAAAAAATATGCACAAATATCATCTATAAAGATCTACGCAATCGCAGATTAAGGTTCTTCTCGTTTATAACCAGTAGCCTGCGATAAAATATATCATTGGTCTATAATACGTAAATCCTCACAAGCAAATTCCAGAAAAAATGTTAAAATAAATATATTAATAATGCGACTTTCTAAAACTATTATTTAATGCAAATTTAAAAATCATTAATAAAATTTGATCCTTTTATGTTTCCATTAAATGTTCGTGCACGGACTGGTGTCCTTTTTAACAAAATAAGTGTGAATCATCACTTTGCCGAAACGCCGGCAATTAACAGTGATGTTATAACTGGGGTGCAATGTTTAACAACTGTTACAAGAAGAGAAAAAATAAATTAATTAAATCAACACATTATATAAAAAAAATATACATTTAATTCTAATGAATAATAAATGAATCGACAATAAAATGATATGAATATTTAGCTTTTTATTGAAAAAATAAGCGTTTTATTTTATTTTTTTAGATAGTTTTGAATCAACGTAACCCCTCAATTGGCGTACCAACCCTTCAAGTGGACCATCTGTTTTTTCAAACCCCAGCGGTGTGATCCCCTCGGGTCGTGTGCCTCTCGCCCTGACCTCATCGGATTTACATATTTACGTAAATTATTGCAATATAAATTAATTCCGGTAACGCACGCGACGTCGATTATGGACATCAAATTGAATGCTCACATAAAAAAAATAGAAAATGTTTAAGAACTAACTTAGAACAATTACATAAAAATTATGGATCAAATAATGTTTAGTGAAATAAATTAATATTGTGTTTTGGGTGTAATTAAGCGCGAGTGTGCGTTGAATCAGGCGCTGCATCAAGTTGCAGCGTTTGCTCCGCCTTAAAAATGTGTTTTATCTATAGTTCAAGTTACACAAGCAGAATTAGAATAATAGTATACTTTTAATTGCCAGTTGTAGGTGGCGGGGTATATCCATATCGCGTGTCGACAAGCGGTAGCAGACAGGACAGCGATGGGTATCGCACATGCCTCAACAATCGCTACAATTGTTTGCCAATTTACATACATTATTGGTGGGCCACTCCCCCTCCTGGCGGTGTCCATGTGTTCAATTGTGCAAGCAGCCCTCCCCCCGGAGCCGGGGGTGGACGGGCGGCAGCAGATCCTTATCTGTCAAAGTGTCCGGGACATAGCATCGCAGCCAGATGACGCTGCGATGATGCGACGCGCGATTTGGCGTGCGCCATGCCCAATCGCGATACCATCGGAGGGACGGGGACCAACATTTGTCCAATGGACAACATGTCAATTGTTAATTAAAACAGTTGACTGCGTGTCCTCCATCATCTATTCATGGAGCTTTTATCTGCATTCTATTCCATATACGTGTACATAGTCGAAACTAGGTCTCAGATAAATGATCTGTTTGAGGATCATTTAAAATAAATAAATATTTTTCTATAAACGAACCAGATATTTACTACAATTTTTCATACTGTGATAAAATATTCCAAAATCATTCTTAACTCAATGTAGGGACAGGTCATCCATATACAATGTGGAGCTACAGCACCCCCAAGCGAATTGAGGAAAATATATTTTAATTTAACTATATAAATGGACATGGTTTTCATGGGAATATATAGTGCAGTGGTTTCCCGTTGCCTTCTACACCGCAGTGGTTTTATATACTGAAGAGCGCTGCTCCCCGCTTTCCAGCTTATATTTTTGACAATTTTTTTTTACCCGTCATAGCTTGGAGGTAATTACAATCAAATTATGATTGTTAAAGTTAATTGCCAATAAGCGCAGACAGTATTCAGATGGGTGACCATTCTGAATACTTCTGAGTGACGCTGGTCAACAGAGGGATGGGATGAAGGCTGACGACCTTCATTTCACAAAAAAATAATTGTCAAAAATATAAGCTGGAAAGAGCATCAGCGCTCTTCAGTATAAAATCTTACTGCGGTGCAGAAGGCAAGGAAGCTACTGCACCATATATTCCCATGAAAACCATGTCCATGGTCCTCCATAAGGGGAATCATGCACATGGTCACGATCCTCAAAAATGAGGGAAAGTGGATTAATATCTTATATAAAAATATAATAATAAGTAATCGCTTCACGACTCAAAAAAAAAAAATATTTGAAGTAAAGGAAACCGGAACAAATGATAATCAGAAGGTGACAGATCTGAAGAAAATGGTGGGTGTGGCGGTATATCCCATCTAAGCTATAAATGCTTTTCGCGAGTTAACAAATTTTTCTATTGATCAATTCTGACCTTTTGTGTTTAAGTGAATCATTCAATTTGTCCAGCTGATGACAGTACACTTCAGAATTGATCGTTGTGTTGTCCGGTAGATGCTCAAAAGAACGATTCCTATGAAATCCCACCAAACTGCAAGAGCGTTGTCAGCTCGTCAACGCTACCCGAGTCGTGTATTGGATGGATGGGGGGCGGCTACGGGGTGAGGGGGGTTCGTCACGAAGCGCTGTATTGCGCTGCGACTCGGAGCAGTTCCGCGCAGTCGCTTTTGAGATATACTTATTTTTAATTGTTAACCTTTGCAGCACCCCCAAATATTTTACCCATGAGCCACCACTAATTAAATATATTATCATATTAGATTCACAATTAAATTATTACGAGAAAAAAGACATATATAAAGAAAATTACAGGAAATATACCAAATGTTCGAATTATAATTAAGAATATCGGGGGAAAAATATGTTTTTAAAAAATATATATCAGTGATAATCAATCTGCGGCTTGATAGGCATTTAAAATAATGCTGAAAATGGGTAAAATACACTGGTGGCAGATAAATTTCACGCACCTGAAATTTGAGGCAATTTTTTTTGCTAATGTTTTCTTTTAAATATATTTTAAAATAGGCAACGATGATTGAAGTAATAGATATTTAATCTAAAATTGCAATGTATAAAATGAGTATACAGTCATCCCTCCTATAACGCCATTTCGTAAATATATAATACATTGCCGACCAAAATAAACGTCAATGCTCTTTGGTTGACAAGGGATTTTGTATAAAACAGCGATTAAGGGGAAGCGTTATATGAGGACTGACTGTAAATCGTCAAAAAATGACAGTTTTTCGGTTTTCGGTTCAGCTTATTCAGATTATTTTTAAATTATTTTGTTTAATTAGCTTAAATAACCATAATTTGGAACATTTTATTAGTTTTTGTAATTATTTCATATATAATAATATGTACCGAACTGAAATAAACCGATATTTTTTCGGTTCGTCTCCGATTTTCATTCCGACAAAAATAACGTTTGTTCAATTCCGGTTTTATCGGTCCTGGTTTTATAACTTTTCAAAAAAATTAATACGCAAATTTCGTAAAACTGTGGATAAAAATTGAGTAAAAATAAAAATAAAACTCAAGGTAAGATGAATGTTGTTGGGATGAATTCGAATGTAAAAAGTTTTTTGTTTGACGCGGAAATTAAATTTTCTTTTACAGCTGAAATAAAGAGTCGCTGTATTTAATATTTAGTAAGACAGTATATTTTTTTATATACTAAACATTTTTAAAAATCTTAAAGCGATTAAGTATCACTGATAGGGCTATATCAGTGTTTCCCCATGACTTGAAAGAGACAATATAGAAAATGGGTGACATATTCTGATATTGCGTCATCAGACGTCTCGATTTTACAATCTCAAGGATGGTGTATCCGCCTAACAATCAAATTAAAAGCTCGAGAGGGACACAAGACAACTGGATAAAAGTCAATTGTACTTTTTTGATACGTTTAAATGATATTAATGGACCGTGATACTTAAACGGATCGACAATGTTATACACGTTAACAAATTTTCGACTAAATTTAATTTAAATATACATATACATAAGAAGAAAAAAAACTTAATATCAAGAAAGAAATCTTAGAAATTATTTTCTCAAAAAAAAAGACTAATTATAATTAAAATAAATTATTGATATATTTTAAGCAATTACGAATCGCGTTGTTCTATAGAACGTAGAGCGTTTTGAAACCGATTCAACATTTTTTTACGCACGTACAACGTTGCGTCATCCAATTCAGAGTAAATTAAAATAATTCGATGTTAATCTCCCCCACGTCTGCAGAAACGGCTCTCGACAAAAGCTCTCCGTGTGAACGACATTACAAAAATTAAAATGTATCGAAATACAAGAGATGATCGCTGAGCCCATAAATCAGTGATATCTGTTCCGATTGTGTAATTATCAGACACGATCTTGAGCATCCCGCGATAAACAAAACAAGGTAACATGAAACCATTATCAAGCGGCCGGTATCGAGTATCATCGGCGCACAATGATGATGATGATGATGATGTGGAGTTCATACATCAACGATTTGAAAGGGTGGCCGCGTGCCACGTCACATCGGCCATTGTGGTTGTTCGACCGCATATTGAAATGTTAAAAAAATCACCTCAAAAGAATATATATATAGACCTCCCATTAATATTCAGAGCGCATTTACGTAGATAACGAGATAAAATAGTTACGCATGCGCAAACACCTTGCGCAGAGCGCCCATAATTGCGTCTTCATAAAATTCTGAGGATATTTTTAACCTAGCCGTGCCTATTTGGGAAACCAGTTTTTTTTTATTTTTTATCGAATAACTCTTTTAATATATATCCTACATGTCACAAACTTTTTGTATTTGTCTAAAAACGTCTAAAGAATAAATATTATATACAATCAATGACCTTTATGGTCCGCAATTGCAAAAAAAACAACAATATGCGTTTTTATTTGCTCCGTACCGGGTGCGAGCGAGAAAAATCATCGCGCATGTGCAAGTGCGAGTGAGACAGTATACGTGTCAGAGTCGGAGGCGAGCTCTGCGTCGCGTGCGGCTTAGTCGCGGCGGGCTGTCGCTTTGTGCGCTGTTTGATCGATATTTTGAATTTCATCATCATTTTCCAGTCATAAGGCTCTCACTCGCTGAGGGCATGGACCTTACCAAACTCTCGCATGGTAGTCGAGGCCAAAGGAACCTGAGTCTCACACGTGACGTGAGTCCACTTTCGTTGGTATCGGATTTTACCCTCTCGACTGTGTCCAGGCAAGTAAGAGGGGGTTTGCCTCGGTATTCGTTTGTTCTCTTCTCTAAGGCGTTATCTGTTTTTAACGAGTCACGAGTGACAAGTAGCGAGCGACCACACACAATAACACGCCTATATAGATATAAACAGGTATATATGCACATCTGCCCAAAACGAGTCCTAAGTACGTTCAAAAGCGATTACAGCCCTGTCGCGCAATAGTAATCCTTTCATCATGGGAAAGACCTCTTATGAGAGGGGTCTCCCAGAAAGAAGGAAGAGGAACGAAAGCATCGAGACTAGACCAATTATTGGTCAACAGATTACGGTTTTCCTTCCCAGGGTATACTGGCTCTGTGGTGAGAAATCCGTTAGAGACCAGATTTATTTATACACACAAGGATATGTGTACACCAACGTACATATTTTTGCACTGTTTTGTTTTTGGTATTTATCAAAGTTTAATTGGGCCCCTAGTCAACTCTATGCAGGTTTATGTTGACTGTAATATAAAAAATATAATGAGAAGCTGACCATCAATTTTAATGGTATGGGAGATAGTTGTGTTTCATTTCTGATAAATTCTATCTACTAATATACATCATGAATTAAGGGTGGTAGCCATTTAATTGATCTCTGAAAAATCTATCGAAATGAACGACATTCCATTAACATTACAATTAATGGTAAACAATCTCGATAAACAGACCTAACCTAAAATCATTAAATTAATTGAATCAATATTTATGTAAAGTAACCTCAAATCTCAAAAAACCCTGAAAAATGATCTCTAACGGATTTCTCATCACAAAACCAGTATTGGCCTGGGAAGGAAAACCCTAAACTGATGACCGATAAATTCTCTTCCTTTTTTTCTAGGAGACCTTCTCTTTGAGGATGTCTTCCCCATAATGAAAGGTTTGCTATTACGCGACAGGGTTTATAATCACTAGTGACTTGTTATAAGCAGATAACGACGATAATATACCCCTTTCTAATGGCCTGGACACAGTCGGAAGGATAAAATTCGATACCAACAGGGTAGAAGATACACGTCTAAAGCCAGCAATGGCCAGGAGAGGGAAACTCTTTATAAAAAACCGCATACCAAGACGCCATGGGTCCCTGTGGTTTTTACACAAAAGATGAGCCCTCACGTCACGTGTGAGACGCTGGTAAGGCTCATACGCTCAGCAGTGATTGACTTGAAATTCTTGGGGTCTATTTTCATACAAAATAAACCCCATCGGCCAGAGCCTTTGGTTTCGAGCTGCCGTGACGGATCGGTTAAATTAGCACTATTCCCCCCATGTTTATTGCATTAGCGCTAGCCAAATATTAATATAAATGTATTACTACATCAATCAACCCCTATAATAATTTTGTGTGGGTCACGTGTCCCTCAGATATTCGATTCCGTGCCCGTTCATATCAGGTGGATGCGATTTTAATATAAATTTCAATAAATTTCGACACTAACTAATTATGACGTGATTGCCAATTGACTCGGGCGCATGCAAATTTTATTAATTAAATAAATATAGTCGGCAAACCCGGTTATGTTTATTTATTTATTTACGATATAAATAAATAAAATAACGTCGAGATTGGTCGGCGATTCGCTCGTCACACACGTGTCCAATCTCAGATTTTCCGTGAGTAATTGCACGTTGCGTTTCGTCAAGGCAGTCTTGGTCATTATTCCGGCATGTACCAAAAATAAAATATCGCTGAATGACGTGCATGCGTCGCGAATAGTAATGTTTCATTATTCGCGATGCATAAGAGTGCATTATAAACATAATTAATATGCAATCAAGCGGCTTGATGAAAAAACTCGAGAAATAATTAACAATTATTAAAACGAGCTGTCAACAATGCCAGCCAATTAAATGTTTGCACTCAGTAATGTGTGTAATTAATTTAATAAACGTATCGCCGTATAATATAAGTCATAATCTTCGCGAATCGATTGGTTTAAACGAAAAACTAAAATAAAGAAGTAAAATCTTGTTCCTTATAAAAAAAAATATTAAAGATTTATAAAGACTAAAATAATTATAACATCATTAATTGCTAGCCATAAGCTCTCGAATGGAAGTCGAGGCTATGAAAGCCTGTGGACAATGGCGATAGGACTCCCCTTTTATTCCCATACTGAGATTCGCTTATTTATAATGGCTTTCCTTTCCTTGACCATTACTGGTATTGGATGTGTATCTTCTATCAATGTTATTTTTATCCCCCAGTAGGGAGGACGAAGAAAAGTATCGAGACTAGATCAATAACGGTCCTCAATTTTCAGGGTTTTCCTTCCCAGAGCATAATGGTTCTACTGGTAAGAAATCAATTAACCCTTTCCACTCTGAAGGCCATAATTGTTGGCCCAACTGAGTTTGGTAGGCAGCTCTGAAGACCAGCAGTTATGGCACAAAGACGGAATAAGTTTATGCGCCAAATTCTGTGGGACGCAGCTAAATTTTACGAAATATTATTACTTCTAAGTATGGAGAAGGGTTGCAAAATGTGGAGTAACCTAACATTTTTTTTGAGGACGAAGACATGAAAGTATCGAGATTAGACCAATAACGGTCCTCAATTTTTAAGGTTTTCCTTCCCAGAGCATAATGGCTCTACTAGTAAGAAATCAATTAAAATTCAGATATAATTATTGGGAGATTAGATTGTTAGTCATATACATGATATTGACAAAATGATTTTAAGAAAATAAAATGAGTAAGAAAATGAAAGCACATATTAACTTTAGATAAGAAATTCAAAGCAGTCGTGGATTTTTAGTTCTCCCTAATTTATTAGTATGGAATAATTTGGTCTTTGGGGTGCTGTCTGAAGAAAGAATAATTTAAGGAGTTTTTTTTTTAATCTTATATTGGTATCCTTAACTACAAATTTAATACAGTGAAACCACGATTTTCAAGGAACCATAATAAACGAAGAATGCGGGATAATAGTCATTTCTATCCATGCTGTAGTTACCTTAGTCAAGAGTAAGCCTCTGGTTCCTTATTTTTGTATTAATATAATAGATAATGAATAGCCATATGGTGAGTCACAAGCCACTTATGGCCCAATTTAAAATTTTGTGTTGCCCTTTCGAAATTTCTGATTTTCTATATATTATGCATTTTGGATAAATACGTTAAAAATACAGCAGTTAAACAGTCAGTGTTTATGTCGAATTCTGCATGACTTGATTATTGTTAGACGCAAGTGTTTATTATTTTATTAATAATTTTGATTCTTTTTAAAAAAAAAAAAAAAGATAACGGATAGGAAATTAAAAGAAAGAAGAAAAAAATCTGAAGAAGATTACAGAAAGTTGACGAACGAAAATCTAATAACTGTTTATTTTCATTAATATATTATAAATTAAAGAAGGCGTCGTAAAAGGATCATATGATAAATTTGAAAAATCTCGTTGGCATCCAAACAAAAGGATTAGATGATTGGAAAAAAAATAGGAGCCGTTAATTTAATTCTTAAACACATAAACCCCTTAGAAAAAGGTTCAGAGTTGAGAAATATTCAGAACAAAAACAGAGAAGAATCAGAGAAAATTTCACAATTTAATTTGAAGGTCGAATCTGAGCCTCCAAATTTAAAAATGGAACATATAGACTACTTGCATTTAAGCATTGGAAGATAAATTTCCAAAATTAAGGCATTGAGACGATAGATCCATTTATAAACTAAGAAAATATTACGTCACTCCCACATTTGACATCATTATGCCCCACCGTCCATATGGCCAAATTGTGCGGTACACACAGGCGCCGGATAATTTAGAGGAGTCAAGAGGGAAAATTTAAAATATAAATAATAATTTATTAAAATTACATTATATAATATATAACAATAAAAGTGATTAGATTAAATTTAGTCTGTAATTCGTCTTTTTAAGCACACAAGTCGTACAGGGGAGATAATTAAAGTTCTGCACACAGGTGCCGGACAAAGTCAAAGCGTCTAAAATAGACAACGAATCTGAATTTTCCAACAATTCTCTGACGTTAAATTGAGTTTTATGATATATGGATGATATAGTACTATAGACAAGTATAAAAGAATACTTTACTTCAATCCGCTTGAATCATAAACCATAGTACAAGATGTAATTTAAAAAATACTCAAGGAATTTTTCGTTGGATTATCATTGATAGATTTTAGACTTCTCGTGAGTATCCAGTTTTAGTAATGAGAGAGAAAAAATAATGCAAAATGATTTTTATAAAATAAACACATAGAGCGAATGGAAGTTAAACCGGATCGTGTTTTATTTAAAAATGACTTTTATTTTCAGCGGATTTTTGTTGTATTTCTCCGGCAATCAAATGATTTCGCATTATATTGACGATTTGTGGTTAAATCTTTCGCAAATACATCCATAATGTGCGAAAACAGTCGTATAATAAGAGTAATCGATCACTTTCGTAAATTGTAAGATTGGCAACGCACCAACCATAATTAGCGGGCGGGAATGGCCGATGAAAAAATCTGACCAGTTGGTGGCGCTGGTCATCATCAGCACGAGCCAGGTGCTGGCCGGCCCGTCCGCAAGGCAATTTGCGTTGTCGGCGGTCAAGTTCACGGGCGCAAGGTGCGCGTGCGCACCACTTAAACCACTGTCGTCCGGTCCAGTTCTGATTAACCCGCCTGACCACTTATCACACTTTGTCACGTGACCGGGGTGTCGGACAAGTGTGCCTTTCGATGATTGACAGCTGAGTTGTCGACTTAATTGAGTGTCGCGAGCGTTTACTGCATATAATCATTATGGACTTATCAGAATCGATCATTTTATGGAAAATATTCTTAAGATTGGACAGATAAGTTGCAACAAGCTTTTCGAGTGGTCCAATAGGTCCCTATACAATAGCGGCTCGTGGGTGAAATATCTGGGGGTGCTGCGGAAGATTAATCATTAAAAAAGGTACGTTTCGCTCATATTTAATTTAGAATATAAAAAACAAGGTAGGGTAAAAATACTAAATAACATTAACGATAATTATAATAAAAATTACATTTATAATTAATAATAATAATTAAGTGGCCCTTGGCCCGAAACGAGTCCCTGCCACCTGAAGGGTATTACACCATCTCTGCCGGTCCTGGGCCTCCTCTATCCATCGCCCAAGCCCTAACAGAGACGCATCCACCTCAACCCTCTCTCTCCAACGAAGTCTTGGCCTCCCAACGGAGCGGGTTCCCCCAGGCCTAGAGTTTATGATAGTATGGAGCAGTCTATCGCTGCCCATTTGGGCTACATGTTTTATATATAATAATAAAAATGTTCTTTAATTCGTTTGGGGGTGCTGCAGCTCCCCAGTGTATATTGACGAGCCGCCACTGTCCCTACATTTAAACTTCTATTACATAAATAGCTGCATAAATTCATTATGATTGATCTTCATAGACTTCGATGACTAAGGAATGTGACTTTTTCAGTTCTCTCTCCAATTTGTGATCTGAAGAACTGTCAGTCTTTTTCTTATTTAATTTAATAAGGTGTCTTCTCTGCCTGCATTTTCCACACCATGTGTCCAAAAAATATAGAATTCTAGTCAATCACACTATAGAGTCTCTGACACTTTCCGACCACATGAGGTTAAAACAAACTAATCTCCTTGTTTATTTTAATATTTAAAAACAACTAGATGAGGATAACCCTACATAGCAGATTTACATATGCGATTCATTACTGAATGGTGCAGAAAATGATCCGTATTTTAAATAAAATGGCAAAGGAGGTGGTAAATAATAACAAGATTTCACCCGAAGAAGATTGCGCTTTTTCAGTCAGATTAGCCTTTTGCGGCGTACTCCCTATGGACAGAGCCATCAATTTTGACTTGCACTATGATTAATTATAGAGATGTTAAAATTTACTTAAATAGTTTATCCTAATTCGTTCTAATTTCTAATCATTGATATTAAGTTATATTGGATTTTTTTTTGTCGTGTTAGTATCAGGGATTCGAACCGAAACTGAATCGAAAACCAAAAATCGTAATTTTTGGCAGAACGAAACGCGGAGCTGAACCGAAAAAAATCGATATATTTCGGTTCGGTACATGTTCAAACACGCGCCCGAACACAATCTTAATCCTTTATAAAATTTTGAAAATCAGTCACTCGGAACAAAAATCGAACGAAAAAAATAACTGTTTAAAGCTCAGTGGTTCTTAACCTGGGTTTGGTCGAACCCCAGGGGTTCGGTGAGTCAATCTCCCGGGTTCGGCGGAGGTTAAAACACACACCCGAATTATTGTACGATATTATGAAAAATGATACGACGTATGATTATAAGGGTCGGTGAACGCGCATATGAAACTGGTGGGGTTCAGTACCTCCAACAAGGTTAAGAAGCACTCTAGTTGGTATACTTGTCCTTGAGGTATCTTGACATTAGGAGCAATCATCATTCATTATCATCATCATCATTTGGCAGCCAAGAGACACTGGCTCGCTGAATGTTCCTTGGCCTAATCAGACTCTCGATTAGGCCAAGGAATAGTCGAGGCCAGGGATTCGGTGTCTAACAATAGCGTGAGGAAGTCCATACCAAGACCATTGCTAGCATTGGACGTGTACTTCTACCATTGCTGGTATCTGATTTTACCATCCTTGTTCAGGCAAGTAGAAGGTAGTTTTGTCCCGGTATTCCCTTTTCTATTCTGTAAGGTTTCCGGCGTGACTAGTCACAACTCTAGCATTAACCCTGTTAAATTCTTTAATTGTGGAAAAAACCTTTGCAAAGGAGAGGTCCTCTAGTAAAGAGGAAGAGTAAACAAAAGTATCGAAACTAGGTCGATTATCGACCTATGGGTTTTTAGGATTATCCTTCCCAGGGTCTATTCATTCTACCAGTGAAAAAAGAGATAGGTGTTTTCTGTAATTTACTACTTGTGGAATATATGTAAATGTAAAAATAGTTTTTAGGATGAAAACAACTTTGCTATGATACCTTAGCCTTCGTATTCGGACATGGACTTCTGTCACTTTTTCCTATTTCCAATTTATATTAAAATAAAAAAGATGGACGATGTTTTTTCAATATTGATGAGATATAGACAGAATTAAGAGCGGATTTCTAAGAGCGAATATATTTCCTCCATTATCTTAAATTTTTAATTAAATAAAACCCATAAAATGCACACAGCTATGATTATGAGCGAACCTACTGTAATTATAAATTATACGCAATTGAATTGCATTAAACTGCATAAATCTACATACCTACCACAAAAAATAAGAGCATCACATGGGATGAACTAACAATAGCCTTTCCAAAATTCTACCGTTATAAAATGTGTCTTTGTCGCAAAAAATATACCGGATACGATTGCGAATAGGTGAGATTTCTATAAAATTGACAATATTCGGTTAACGAGTGCGAATAGCCGTGCCGAATCCGACCCCATTCCGGTCCAAACTATAAATATTGGTTTTCACACAAAAAGTGTGTCGACGCGTTTTATGCATTTTTTTGCACCCGTCATCAATGATGATGCATAACGAATCGCCATCAATTTTTACGACGTTTTATTAGCTGGGGACGCGTGCGCTTTCATTTATAACCACGGCATTACACAACGTTGGATGAATGGTGTCAATCTATCCGCAAAAAAGGTATAATGTTTGCAAATATTCAATGGGATTGATGCCCCAAAAAAAAAGAGCCGTCACCCCAAAAATAAATACAGTCAGTTCTCGACTTACGCAATTTCGACTTACACGATTTCAAAATTTACAAAAGTAGTGAAGAATGATATTGCATGCTACACTTTCATCTATGAACAAAAAAGGGTTAAAAGACAATTATTATTGAAAAGATGCTTGAAGTAGTTTGTCCATACGTTTTTGTAAAATTTCGGTCCGGAGATGAGTCTTTGAAAGATGAAACAAGGGCGGTTAGCCCTTCCGACTTCGATGACGACATTTTTAATGCGATACTAGAACAAAATCATCGTCAAATGACAAAGGAGTTGGCAGAGACACTGTATACGTCACAATCTACAGTTTATCGCTACTTGAAAAATTTAGGGAAAGTCAGCAAGTGAGGTATATAGGTACCACATAATCTCAGTAACAGAAATAAGGCAGACCTTTCGATACTTTCTTTCAGTCCAAACCTACCAAACTTTATGAGGAGGGGATTGATAAGTTGCCAATAAGATGGCAGAAAGTTATACTTAACAGTGGTAAATACATAATAGATTAATATAATTTTGTAAATTTGATAAAAATCGTATTTTTATAAAATATCAGCTATTTATGACTCAGCCTAATATGTAGATTCTGTTATGAGCAATAAATAATATTTTCTTGAGTGTTTATTTATAGATCTATTTTATTTTCAC
This sequence comes from Philopotamus ludificatus, assembly GCA_022495035.1. Classification (NCBI taxonomy): domain Eukaryota; kingdom Metazoa; phylum Arthropoda; class Insecta; order Trichoptera; family Philopotamidae; genus Philopotamus; species Philopotamus ludificatus. The sequence continues at coordinate 14,881 of JAGXCT010033142.1, read as the reverse complement.
CTATCCTTTAAAACCAAAACATAATTTTTGACAACAATGCAAAATTTTATACTCTCTTCGAATTACGCGATTTTTCGACTTATCGCGTAATCGCGTAATTCGAGGACTTACTATACAGAAAAAAAAATAATACTGCAGTAATATTGTGCAAACGTACGAAAAATGTATACGTAGAGATACGTAATCTCTTGTACAGGTGAGAGTCATTAGTGGGGACAGGTAAAACGTTAGTGGGCGTGTCTCTAACACAGATTTTATGCGCTACGATTGGTTAACGTATAAACCACCTCAACCAATCGCATTACAGCTCATTATGCAATAATGCTATTAGCGCTTTGTTATCATTTCCACATTTTCCGCGGAAAAACATATGATATCGTCATGCAAAAAATATTTTTTAAATAAATCTATCGTTTATTGAAAACTTTGCGTAATTTCCTTTTTTGGATTAACCGTCCGGATGTATAGGCAACGCGTTATTTGTGTAAAAGCTCAATTTTCTATTCAAATCGACGATCAAATCTACATATTTGAGTAATTACGTTGTTGTACTACGAGAGCACTATCGACGGAGAATAAATAAATTAAAATCATGCGGGTGACGCGATATGCAATTACTAACCGTACGGCGGACATTTATTTTCAATTTTGAGGTTATACTATTTATTGGCTTAGTTTATAACATCTATGTCAGGTGTGTTCAACCGGTAACAGCTGCGCATCATAAAGAATGCGCGCACGGACGCTGAATATAGTCGAAGACATATTAACCCATTCGCTACTTGATTTAGGAGATTATTTTAATGTTAACTGCATGTAAAATTATTTATTCATCAATGCATATATAAATTATTTAGAGATTTATCTCGTATCGTGTCTATTGAAGAGTGGAATTCGTTTCATAAAAAAAACGCAAAATATTATTAATATTAAATATTTTTAGGCCTAATTATCTAAAACTGTTAAATTTATTGTAATTAATTTTTTATCAAAAATAAATAATATGAACACATCCGTTTTTTGATAATTTCCCCAATAATTCATATAAGGATTATGAAGTTCTTTAGGCACATAACCCAGGGGCGCACTGACCATATGGCCAGATTGTGCGGCGCACACAGGCGCAGGAAGCCAAGAGATGCCAAGAGGGAATTTTTTTTAAATATTCAATCATTAAAATCGATTAACAAAAATTCTTAGAAGTTAACTAGTAACTCTTTGAAGATAAATAATAAGCGTAAACGAAAGATTAAAAGTTAAGATTACTGTTAATGACATTCAAATCTACACTGAACACTTGAAACAACCAAAATAACATCGCCGGTTGTTTGGAAAGATTTGGAAAGTTTAGATATACCTTCTTAGATTATTAATCTATTCGAAAGCTAGACAACCTATACTGATTTTTTGCTACAAGAAGAATTGATTAAATATTGAAGGAGAATTTAAACGTTAAAATTAATTTAAGTGGTTATGCCAATTTTTAGAAGTAGATAATCCCAAAAAATACGTCAAATTAGTCATCCAAACCATTATTTTAAGCTTTTCCTAGTTCTTATTTGGTTATAAAATCAAAAAAATGATTAATAAAATATAAACTTTATTAATCGCAAGGTGCTTCATATTCTTAGTCAATTTGTTGTCTTTTAGTTATTTTTTTGCACTTATTAGTATTGTGATTAAGATGTATGCTTTATGATAGAGTCAAAATTATAGAGAAAAATGTAACGGGATCAATTATGAAAATTATTTTTTTTAAAAG
>JAGXCT010033141.1:0-24374 GCA_022495035.1 Philopotamus ludificatus | reverse complement strand
AATCGCTTGTTTTGAGAAACTCTGATCTATGGCCTAGACAGGGCTCGAATTAAAAATTCATGAACAGGAATGGTATCATCCATAGATTTTACATACCTCTATTTGAACTCGACCCTTGAGCCTTGACCAATAAATATGATATTAGGATGGTTGTATCAGATAAAAATTCATATGAAATTATAATATACGTCTTATGTTTTATTAATTATTCGTGACGTATAATTTGGATATTTAGTTAATAAAAATCCAGATAGTTTGCCTATCTAAGCTGCCGAATATAAATTAAAGAAAATTATCATCTAATTAAAAGTAAGGAGTAATTTGTTTAAATATCGCATTATTTTGTTAAAATCGACAGTTTTGTGTTAGTATCAGGGTTCGTTAGTTTTTTTAAATGAGCCAGATCTTGAAGAAATCAGGTTCAGCGGGGCCAGGTAAAAAATAAAAAATAGGTAATTGGAAAGAGCTTAGGTTATAGATAATTTAATAATACAACAAACCCTCCTATAGCGCCGAGATAAGGGTCACGCCAAAGAAAACTTGCTCTATAAAATTGTAAGCAATCATCAAAATTTAGGCTTAGGTTTTTTTTATTCGTATTTTGTAAATTAAACAAAATCAATACATCTAACATTTTTTTTATTTACATATTTTAGTGTCTTTTTAGACGGGAGCATTATACGAGGGACTGCCGCACACACCGCTTCTATAGCAGAGGGCGCTATTGGAGGGTTAACTGTGACGTGATTTTTGCCTTAATCGACGAATACAATAAATATAAAAAATACCCTTTAAAGGTTTAATGGATCGAAGCTTATAATACTGTTTATAAAAATAATTATAGTAAGCTTAATTTATACCCAGCCAAATAAATGTCAATGAAAGAAAAGTTACATAATGCAATCACATATAGCTTTATATCGTGGAAACCATGGGAAAATGATATTAGCCTCATTTCCGTGATAAAAAAAATAATAGTCATCACCTCAAATAAATATATAAATATTTGATCACTTTCAACGAGTATGGAAGCTGGGCGTGCTTTTTCAGCAGCTTGCGTATTAGAATTAAATCCTGATAAAATCACATAACACTTGATACATTGATAAAACTCTGTACATGATCGAAATATTATTTTATTTATTAACAATAAAATTGCTAAATAGATCAAAATAAATTAGTCTCGAAATTTTTGACAGATCCATTAATATTATTTGTATCGATACAAATTGAATATCAACGATCGAAAAATAAAACTATGCAATAGAGATGTGCTGGATTGTTAGCGTTATTTGTATATCCACGAATTGATTGCGTCATAATTCTTTTAATATTTTTTTTATTACAATCAAAATCTGCGCCATTTCTACATGGCGGCGCTGTGTACACACCGCATTTTTTTTTTTTTTGCAACAGGCAAAGAATTCCGGGCATACCCCAAAAGGCCGCCTCATGGGCCGGGTATTTGTTCATATCTGCTTTTAAGCAATTCATGAATTTCATAGTCGACATCGGATCCGCACGTGTATCACATGCCGTATGTACCGAGGGCCACCAACACACGCCCTCGCCACAAACGTACATCCATGTTTTATAGTGTTTTGTATCAGTTGCCGCGCACTGAGTGTCCCATGAATATTCATGCGCGCCAATGACATATTAGCGTTGCGAATTATTAATAATATTTATGCGAGTGCTCAAAACTATGTGTTTTGCGGGGGAATAACGCGCGCGATGCAAAAATTGTATTATTCATATTTGATTTATCCGCTGAACCGCGGGCATTCACAATTTAATGCCCTCCGACGATTTTCATTGTGTTTAATTTCGCGAATTAATACTAAGATCTTTATATTTTTGATAAGTATTGATTGCGTTGCCCCATGATGAGACGGTACTATATGTGCAACTTCTTATGCAATTTTTGGGCCCACCGGGCTAGTTTAACTCTGGTTCGGAGACGCCTTCTTTCAGGCCACACTCAATAAGAGACTCCAAAATATCGCGTTAAAGATATGGCAATCCCATTGGTCTACTGAGAGTACGGGCAGAACTGGTTTCCGGTTCTTCCCCAATGTACTAGCTCGAGTTAAGCTGCATTGGCTTGTTCCTGGACATTACGTGTCCCAGTTTATCATGGGACATGACTCCTTTAACGCCAATCTTCATCGTCTGGCCCTCAAGGATGGCTCGGCTTTCGAGTTTTGTGACTCCAATGAACAATCATCGGAACACATTCATTGGAAATGTCCAAAGTTTTCTTAGGAAAGAGAGACTATGCTCAATATAATGAGACGGTCCCGTAGCCTCGTCTGTCACCAGGACCTTGTCTCTTCCATCCCTGCTTACAGGGCTTTTATGACTTATGCCGAGATTCTTCTCCCTTAACATATTACCCTTGCCTTCTTAGGTGTAGGTCGCCTGTATTTCCAAGGCGTATTTAGATGCGATGGTTGCCACGATGGCTCGTCAGAGGTAGTCTACATTCAGACTCACCGTAGAGCGGGCCCTCCAGGAAAACCTCAGCCATATTTTGTTGTTATTTATAATACTGTTGTAACAATATAGATTTTAATTATTTATAATGCAGATATGTTCAATAATTTTAGTTGAAAATGTATGGTAAGAAATTAAACCTTTTGATAATTATTAATGATAAACAGTAGATTTTAACCCATCTGCTACGGTGGATCGAAAACAACCGCGTCGTCTGAAGGGGGTCTCTCAAGGACCCCAAGGATTTCAAGTCAATTTATTGAAGAATTCTATTGAGTCATAAAAAAAAATACAAAATTATATTAAACTATTATGTATTCACGACTGTTAAATATACGTGTATATAAGATCATGAAGAATGTTGGGCTTCGTCTTGAGAAATTCTCATCATATACGTAGCACCTAGGCCCTAGGTCTTAGGGCTTTAAATTTACCGTCAAATTTCTATAATAAGTGAACGGTAAATAATTTCTCCCATTACCGGTGTACCGGTTATTTACCGGTAAATGAAAAAAAATAGACGTGGATTAGATTCAATACTAGTTGGTCGGCAAGTCATTAAATGTTGAAATGTTCAAATATTCTTTTCGAGTTCGAAATATGACATTTTATTTTTATATTTTTGTTATTTATTGCTAATTTGAGCTTTTCTTCAGGTGTTAATATTTTTACTATTTCTATCTCATCTTCCTCTCTGTCTTTTTGTTCAGAAATTTTATAATTCTCATCCCTTAAAAATACACGCTTAGATATTTCTATGATTTTCGCCACTATTGTTGTTTTATTCGGTATATTTAATATTCCATATTCGTCAAAATCATTTATTGTATCAGGATCATTAAGATAATAATTACCCACATCGAAATATATCGTCCTTCTTCAAGTTCCTAGGCTAAAAAAGAACTGTATTTAGACAGTTCATCAAGCATAAATTTCAATTTTATGTCTGCTGTATATAGATTTATGTCTTCATGACATAGAGCTTCTAAAGCTACTTTTACCGGTTGTAATACCAATATTATGCTAGAGATCTTATCAAATTCATATATTGATATTTATCCCCGATTTTATATCAATAAAACTTTTTAAGATCGTATTTTTAATTTTGTAAAATCCTTCCAACATTTTCTCGAAGGAATTCCACCAAGTTTTGCAATCTCGATGCAAATTAAGCTATTTTCGAAATTCGTTTTAAACCAAAACAAAACATCCTATTCCGCATGCGTATCTATAATAAGCTTTCGTGATAATATGCCAGTATCTGTCCTTAATTCGCGATAAAATAATTTCCGGTAATTACCAATGGTGCGTTTTTGGCGATTTACCGGTAAATCGATAAACCAACCGGTTTATTGATTGCAACCGGCAATCCAAGCCCTAGTAGCACCTTAGTCATACGAGTGCTATGTGATGCATAGGTTTAGAGCTTACTTGAATCAGCTTCCATTATATGGGCGCTTTATGACGCCTCAAATTTCCTCAGATTAGAGAAGATACTAAAGAAATTTATTAGATATCTCTACATGAGGGAGTTTGGATTCTACCCAAGTTTATACCCCAGCGCATGGATACAGGGCTGTCTGGGGTATGTAACTCTCGAGAAAAGAAGGTCGACAAATCACTTCTTCAAGCTGTTGTTTGGCGCAGTACATATCCCCCTTGTACTTTGTAGGTTGCGCTTATGACCTCAATTCATCTTATTATTGTTTTTATGCGGATTGGCAACCTGGGTTATTCTGTAATTCCAATCACGCATTGTCTTTTAAACAATAAATGCTCCTATCGTATTGAAAACTTATCGATCCCCTCCTAATAAAATTTGATAAGTTTAGACTAAAAGAAGGTATCGAGGACCAGATTGACTTGCTCGTCGTTAATTAAAGTTTTCCATTAAAAAAAAACTGTGAGGAACAGAAAAGGTGGTAGTCCGTAGGGGCAAGACCTGGGGAGTAGGGTGGATCTGGCAAAATAGACCAGTTGAGCTGCAGATTTTTATCTTGAGTCACTTTTGCCGTGCGTGATCTGGCGTTATCGTGTAACAAGATAGCGACTTTCCGATTGAGGACGCTTACCTAGTAGTTTTTCATGAACTCTTTGCAGCTGCTGAACGTATGTATCGGCAGTAATTCGTTTGGTTGCGCTTCTTCAGCCTGTGGTGAATTATTCCTCGACGATCTCACTATATACACAATAAAATTTTCTTGCCATGAATATTGGTTTTAAGGTCCGATATGGACTGGTTGATATTTCATAGGTGATCCATTTTTCATCGCCTGTTATTGTCCTGTCAAAAAAAGGCTCGAGTTTATGGCAATAGACATTTAGTCTGCCTTATTTAGTCACTGAGATTATGTGGTTATGCATAACTTTCCGATTTTCCTTAAATTTTCCAGGCGGCAAAAAACTGTAGATTGTGACATATTGAGTCTCTCTGCTAACTCCCTTGTCATTTGACGTAGATTTTGTTCTAATATCACATTTAAAATATCGTCGTCTAAGTAGGAAGGGCGACCCACCCTTGGTCTATCTTTCAAAGACTTCTTCAAAGATCTTCGGAACGAAATCTCATAAACCTAACTGCCTGATCGGTTTTTTTTAAATATTGTGATAGATCTTTTAACTAATTAATATGTCGCGTAAATGACAAAATTTAAATAAATGTCCTCAAAGGCCAAAGAAACATTGAAATTATATCGAGGAGGGTCATCATTAACGATGATAATAAATAAGTGATACCTACAGTGAAACACTCATCTATGGTGGTGGAAATTATTTTCCTGGAAAGGTCCTATGCTGAATATAAAGTTGTCATTTGCGATGTGTGGTATGACATTAACATAAATCATTTTTAAAAATGTATAAATCACTTCCACGAAGGATTCAGAATGTTATTAAAATTAAAAAATTAAACGGGGCATACGAAATATTGGATCATTTATTATTTATTTCTTAATGTTGTAAAATGTCCTTAAAAATCTTCCCTTAAATGGATTATTCCAATAATAAAGTTATTCATTATATACTATGCTGTATAATTTGGATTTTTAGCTATATATCAATATATATATTTCAATATGAGGGTAAATGACAACGCTCTCGACGATGTGTTGCCGCAGACTGAGCTCTCTCAGCACGTGTCACTCGCACGTTTCACTCGCACTCAGCACATGATACCAAAAAAACATGGAGCGAATATTGTTGTTTTTATTTTTTTTCTCAATTACAGACAATAAAGGATAATAATTATTAATAATATATATTCTTTAGACTTGTTTATACAAATATAAAAAAAGTTTGTGGCATGCAGGATTGATATTAAACGAGATAAAAATACCATCATAAAAGAACACAATTTTTAAAAAAACGATGTTCAAGAAAATGTAGATAATGAAACCCCCTGAAACTTGGTTTTAATTATCAATTAATAATTATACTAGGGGTGGCCAAACTTAATGATAAATGAGCCGGATTGATTTTTTTAAGCCATGTCGAAAAATATCCCAATTGACATTATTAACATTGCAACAAATCAAGTATATATTAGAATTTATAATGAAAAATATAACATATTATATGATTTTATAGAACCCTGTAAGTTTTTTTTGTAAAATTATTAATATTTTATCGTTAGGGGTTGATTATCCATATCCGAAACTGACAAAGAACGCATCAGACATTGCATGCTGCTATTTAACGACTTGGGCATGAACGCCAACAAGACCACTAAAGCCATTATCAAAGTTTAACGTCAAATGCTAACGGTAGTAGATGCCTATTTTAGTTTTGTAAGTTTATTATAGGCAATAAAAATTTAAATGATGCGCCTAAATCAGGACCACCCTGAAAAATCGATATTGACGTGTTGGAAGCTCTTATTCAAATCTGTGTTTAACCATTGAGAAATATTTTTAGAAAGTCGCATTTCCACGTTCAATAATACAGTAACAAAAAGAAAGAAAAACCTGTAATAAAATTCAGAAGTAATACTGAAAGTTTCTTCTGGTCCTCTTAATATATTCACGATATGATTACTTAAATATAAACAGTTTACCGAATCAAAAAATATATCAGTTCAACCCTTATTGATGATTACATTATAATTAGTTTTCAAGGAAAATGTCATAAAGGCATCTTAAATCAAAATTTTGTTTTATATTAACGATATTTATGGAAATTTCTATTGAAATTTATTGTAAGATCAAATGTACCGAATTTAATGCTTATTTACTTGAGAAATAAGTTATTAATTTGCTTCGTGAAAATCGATGCAACTTTTTCACAGACTTTCACATTTACTAATACAATAACTTTCGAGGAAAATTATGCAATTATTATTTTAATCTTAAATGAATAAATAAAATTGTTATTTTGTCTAATAATAATTATATTAATTAGGCATTATGTCAATAACAATATATCATTGTATAGCATTCAACAGATTTTTCTTAAATAATTCTAGAGAGCAGATTTAGCTTGGACGCTCAACAGTTACTGATTTGCTTAGCTTTTTAAACTATGTGTGTATATGTCACTGGATAAGGGAGTCGGGGTCGACGTTATTTATAACGACTTCGAAAAGGCGTTTGATAAGGTCGACCACACTAGACTCATTTCTAAATTAAAATAGTTTTTGATTTTTGGAAAAAAATCTATTAGGGGTCTATAAGTAATGTCGTTTTTTCGATGCGCCATCTTTAAAATAGTCTCCTTCAGTCTGTTAGGCAGTACGGTTGTGTTTTAAGTTTCTCTTGTGTAGCGACAACCTGCTCGTGGCCTTTACAGAAAAAAAACGATTTACCTAACCCTACGTGTCCGTCGGAACAATATCTGCGGAGCTGTATATTTCAATATCATTTGAAAAAAAAAGCGACAGAGGCTACGAAGGATATTTGCAAGATCTAAGGTGACATATTGGATTTCAGGAAATGCAAACGATGGTTCAAAAAAATTAAATCTGGTAATTTGTGTTTGGAAAACGGGCCTCGAAGTAGACGACCCGTCCAGGCGAATGAGGCAGCCGTAAATTCTGCAATCGAAGACGACCCGATGCCGACCATTGAAAAAATATCGGAAAAGCTCGGTACATCCTAGTCCAGTACTCAGAGGATCTTAAAGAAGTTGAGAAAGATTAAAAAGAAGATATTTGGGTCCCACACGCATTCACGCGCGACCCCATGTTGCGAAATTGACGTGTGAAATTCAGGATCTTGGATGGGTTACCCTGTTGCATACTCCATATTCGCCGGATCTCGCACCATCTGATTTTTACTGATTTCGTTCAATGGAACATTTTCTAAGAGATTAACATTTTAATTCCTTAAAAGAGGTGAATAAAACCCTTTCAGTCAAAACCTGCATAGTTTAACAAAAATGGCATGAATGATTTTAAAAAAGGTGGCAGAAGGTTAAGGTAATATGGCAAATTATTTTGTATAAGATAAGTTTAATAATGTAAAAGAAAAATTGTTTTGAATTTCATTGAAAAAAACGACATTACTTATGGGTTCCATATATTACAATTTTTCTTCACTTATTTGAAGGAACGGCAACAGTATGTGATACATGATTCCCTAACATCATATGTCTATGATGCAACTTCTGGAATCCAACAAGGTTCTAATTTGGGACCATTATTATTCGTTTTATTTATTAACGACATTCAGCATGTCTTTTCTTTAACTTCTTACACTTTGAACATGACTTAAAACTATTTAAATTAGTTTCTTTATTATATGATGCCTTTTCGCTTCAGCTGAACATGAATTCTTTGCTCTAATGGACATCTACTAATCGTTTTAGTGTTTACTTCCGCTTAGTGTTCGAAAATGTCAAGAAATTATATTTTTGACATCTAAATTTCTAACCGTTGAGTACATGCTTTAGAACGTAACTCTTCCCAGACAGTCGTCAATCAAAGACCTGGGAATTCTCTTCGATTCTAAATTTAGATTAAATTTACATGTACACGAGGTATATAATAGAGCTTCATAAATGTTTGGCTTTGTCTTAAAAAAATTATCATTACATACATACCACCTAACACCAAAATTATTAATAAGGTTGCTATACGATACATTGGTTCGGAGTTTACTTGAATCAGGAACTATCATCTGGGCGCCACAAGACGCCTCCAATATTCTAAGGCTAAAGAAAATCCAGAAGAAATTTTAAAGATATCTCTACATAAGGGAATTTGGATTTTACCCGAGCTTATGGATGAATTTAGGCTTGTGAGGGATACGTAACTCTCAAGAAAAGAAGGTCAATACACTTGGCAAAGCACTTCTTCAAGCTGTTGGTCACTACCATCGAGCTCGTTTGCGTCTACTTCTTCTTCCGCCAAATGTGAGGAAAGGTGCTCTCGGAAACTCTCCGGTAACCAGAGCTATTACTCTGCTCAACCACTTGGCTAATCATCTTGATATTTCCAATGTAAAGTATCGCCAGTTTGATGATCTGTTGTATGATATTTTATAATGTCTTATAACAGAGCAATTACTAACGATACTTGTTCTTATATACATTTGTTATATAATTATACTTTTTTACATTGTTTTTATTTTATAAAGTTTTTTCATTATTGCACTTTATTATCTGCAATTGCAAAAAAATAGATAAAAACAACAATATTCGCCGCTGATGCCATCCGGCACGATGTGCCAAGTCCGAGTGACACGTGCTGCGAGAGCTCAGTCTGCGACGAGACATCGCCGAGTGCACATGTCATTTTCGCGTCATATTGATCAGTTGAAAAATCGAACAAATTATGAATAACTATTTTCATTCTCAATACGTGAAAGTTCTGTTCTTATTTTTCTCTTAATATTTTTTCTGGATTAAAAAAGAGTTATAGTAGAATAATTTTCGCATAATTACATCCTAGATAGACGATAATTAATGTCACATACACAATGCGTAAATATCAAACGTCTATACCACAAATAAAGAATAAAAATATGTCATGTTATTTATTCAACCATTGTGATGTTTGAATAAATTAGGCCCATCCCTCGCTTAACACGGAAGATAGGTTTTGCTATATCACCATGTTAAGCGAGACTGTACGAAAAAGAGAGGATAGATTATATTTTAGAAATAATAAAGAAATAGGTAGATAGAACTGAAAATTTATTGAAACATTATGATCATAGATGAAAAATAGTATTCAATGTCACTATCACTAGAAGATATTAATATGAGGGTTTTTCTTCTTTTTATTGACTGAATCATCACAACTACTTTCAATAACATGTTCCTTCGTAGTACAAAAAAATCGGTAATCCGTGATTGTCCATCTTTTTTGATATTCTTGTAAATCTTCTCATATCTTGCAACGCATTGTTTAATTTCTCGTTGAAATTTCAAAGCTCGATCATTATTTAGGAAATACATTTCTATATTTCTTGCCATTTACAACCCATCTTTTATTGTCTCAGCAGTAATCGTTGAAATTGGACCAGAACTTTCAGTGTCGCTTTCTGTATCGCTTCTGATTTCAGGAGTAACTCTTGTGGGCATATCAATTAATTCTACTTCATTTAACTCCTGTTCTTCAAACAAATCAATAATTTCTTGGATATCTAAATCCTCCAATCCCTCACCTCCCATTGAACGTGCGATAATAATAATTTCTACAAAGTCCCTACAAAATCTACAAAGATTTAATCGAATAATTTTTTTTTTCAACAAAACTGAAACCGTGTTAAGCGAGAATGGGTGTATATCATAATTTCAGATATTTTTTTTAATACAAATATCGTCTATTGTACTTGAAAAGCTATATATTTCAATGTCCATTGTTGTAGAACACGCCGTTGTCTACATAGTTCAGTGATTGTCAACCTATGTGCATCGGGTTCACTTATTGACCCGTGTTAACATTTCCAACGAAGCGTTACAAGAAATATATATGAACACAAGGTTTAAAAATATGTTTAAAAAAATATTAATATTTAATTTGGAACACTAACTTTCAATAAATGCGAAAATTAGTTAATTTCAATGAAAATTTGGCCATATGATAAGCACGCAATAAGCCTAGGATTAAATAGGATACGTTACAGAAACCCTAGCGTTATGGGAGAAATGTTACAATTACTCGACAGAGTGTGTTAATGTCGGGGTCGCAGACACTTCAGGGCTGCCTACACCCGATTAATTTTGATTATTATTATTTTCAATTATTATATTTCGCCGATACGAAAATTGTATTTCTTTGTAATAAATCGCCGACCGGTTTTGACCCCATAACGGCCGTATTTAATAATATAAAGTGATTTATATAAAACTCAAGCATTACTCGGTGTCGGGGTTATCGCGTACGTGTCCGGAATTGTTCAACACATCGCGGTGGATGACCAGGGCCAAGCACGTACATATCCGGGTGTACTCTCTCTCGCTCACCTACCCTGCGTCCCCGGTCTCCCCATCCCTCGCGCTCCACCCCCCACCACGTCTCATTTTCAATTCTTTATGTAATACATAACACAGTGTTTGATAATCCGAGGGCTCCGAATTATTTACGAGCAAATTCAGAGTCTATACAAACGCTCGTATTATAAGCAAACATTATGATATCCGACTTAGGGCGTAATTATTAAAACCGCGAAAGCTGACGGGGGTAAACACGGAGTTTAATTTACTTTTGATTCACATATTATTTGACTTATCGCGGATTTTATTATGTAAGCGTGTGTGTATGTGTATGAAGAAAATGCGGCCTCAGAGTCCTTTGGAGTTGGCTTTATGGGATACAACCCCCACCCTCATCGTTTTGCCTTTTTCTCAATAATATGTAAATTATGTCATGCAACATTTATCCAATATTACGTACGCCACTGTTTTCTAAACTTTTTCAAGTCATTACCACATATATTTATCCTTTCATTAGTGATTTTTTTTTATTTATACAGGTGGACCTCAGCTTTTGCACATTCGACTTTCGCACAATTCGCTATTTCGCACATTTTTGAAAAATTGGTTTTTTTATTAAAAATTGTTTGAAAAAGGCACGGCATAGTGATGGATAAAATGAAAAAATCTTTGTGTTATTGGATAAGTAATCAAAATCAAGAAAACATCCCTCTGAGTACTTCAATGATTCAAGCTAAAGCTCTTAGTTTGCATAAAGATTGGAAGGCTAGATTAAAAGAATATTCTAACACGGGGTTTCATGCAAGTAACGACTGGTTTTCAAATTTTAAAACAAACATTTACACAATATTAAATTCACTTGAGAATCAGCTGATGCGGATGAAGATGCTGCAAAAAACTTTATTTCGTAATTGTCCAAAATTGTCGAAGATGGAGAATATACCTCTAGTAAAATATTCAATGTAGATAAGACTGGTTTATTTTAGAAGAAGATGCTTAATCGTACGATCTTATCAAAGGACGAATCAGTTGCCCCTGGTCATAAACCTTCTAAACTTAACAGTGAAGATGTTATTGAGATGATTGAATCTCATTCTGAGCCCTTGTCTAATGAATCTCTAATGGACCGACATGAGAACGAAAATAGTATACAAATTGAGAGTGAGGAAGAAGAACCAGAAGAAAACATCAAGACCTTAACAATAAAAAACATGAACGAAGCTTTTACGCATCTCGAGACATTTTTGAATATTATGGAAGAATGTGATCCCGGAGAACGCATATCTCGCGTAGGGCGATCCATAACAAAGCACCGCACGTCGCCGCTAAAACCTCGGCCAAGTCGCTTTTCAAAACCTTTTGATAAAGCGATAATATACTTTACATATTATGTATTTATTAGTACATATAGAGCCCATGTACTTTATACTTTTAGGAAGTGCAGATTCCTATTTCGCATACATTTTCAGGAACCAATCATGTGCGAAAGTCGAGGTCCGCCTGTATATCAATAATATCAGTGGTTTTCAGCGACAAAGATTATATACCTTTAGTGTGGTCATGAGTAATAGCCGAAAAGGATTCTAGGGAGCAGTCCATGAAACTGAACATCATATCAGGCTTATTAATTGTGCCCATTTTAAGGTTATAGTCTAATAAATCCTATCACCATCACCGACTTTCCATTTTAGTTCTTCTATGCGATGACGTTTACCCCTAGTAGGTTGAGGTACTTATTTAGAGTCAGAATCTTCGTCTAAAGAAATATTCTTGCTCTAATCTAGGAGATTATCAAATTCTTCTTCGGCTAGTTCTTCTATTCCAATTAGTCGTATTTGAGACCAAATACAGTTTTTTTTGCAATGTTTACCTATTTTTTTCTTCTCTAAAAATATATGATAAAATTAAAATAATTTTCACATATTATTGATAAACCTATATAGTGTTTATAAATAATAAAGAATAATATTTTTTTTCCAAAGTTAAAACATGCTAGTTAAAATAAGGCGCAAAGACATGATTAAATTTAAAGTGAACTGCTGTTGTTCAATGTTATAAAAATATTTAAAGGAAACATTTCTCAGCCCTATCCTAGTTGGGCCAAGACACTAATTTTTTAGATTTAGATTTTTTTAGACAATATATCATTCCGAAAATAAAATAAGTCCTATTATGAATAATAAATTTGTAGTACTAGGAACCGAATACAGGAGACTAAATAATCTGAAAAATCCAATGATGGCTTTTTTTACAATTTTTTTTATGAACTTCATGATACCTTATTTTTTGGGTTCAATAAGACTAACCAATCCGTCATGGCGTCTAGAAAGCAACTGCGTATCTCAGATACCCTAAGCACTTCAAGTTCTTTCATCTAATTTTAAAAAAATATATATTCTAGACATAAGAATAGTTATTCAAGATTTGATCAATATTTTGGATTTTTTAATATTTATTTAAGGAAATTTTTCAGGCAGCTGAAGAATTTAAGATGTAAATCTTTTTAATAAATTAAACCATCCGCCACGCTGTCGTCCGAAGGGGGTATCTCAGATATCCTAAGCATATTCAAGATATTGATGAATTCTACATCAATATCTTGACATTATTTTTTAAATGGATTATTCTATAAAAAAATAGTTACTCATTAAGATGTTACTGCGGCGATGTCTCGCGGGAGACTGAGCTCTAACAGCACGCATCACTCGCACTCGAAACATCATACCGGATACGAGCGATAAAATATATCTCGCGTGTAGCAACAGCAGCGAATATTGTTGTTTAATTTTTCTCAATTTCAGACAATAAAGAACAATGATTATTTATAATATTTATTCTTTAGTAATTTTTTGGTAAATACAAACAGTTGGTGACATGTGGCATTTATATGAAAAGAGTTAGACTAATTACAGAAACTGACTGAAACTGAAGATGTTTGGACCCAAATCTAATGTCGCATTTACGAAAAGCATAGTTTTAGACTAGTTTTCTTCAGTCCTTTGAATGAAAAAGACGTGATGAATATTTTGTGTGTCATGAAAAGTCTATAATCTTGGTTTTGCTTAGAAAAAAAAAATTGCGTCCTTTTAATATTGAACGAGACGTGTCCTTCGGAAGAACATTAGCGTAGCTGTATGCTGTTTCAATTTAACCTCAAAAAAAACGCAACAGAGGCAAAAAAAATATTTGCGATGTTTATGGAGACGCATTAAACCTCAGGAAATGTCAAAGATGGTTTAAAAAAAAAATCAGGCAATATTGATTTTAAAAATGAGCCAAAAAGTGGACGTCCTTGTGAAGTGGATGAAGCAGTCCTGAACGAAGAGGTTGAAAAAAATCCGACTCTCAGTATCGAAGAATTATCGAGCTAAGCTGGTACTTCATGGTCGTCAACTCAAAGATACCTGAAAAAATTGGAAAAAATTAAAAAAAAGGTATTTGGGTCCCCATGCGTTGACTCAGAGAAACTAACACATGAGGCACGAGCTTAACACATTTATTGCATCCAGCTTATTCTCCAGACCTGGCTTCGTCCGTTTATCAGCTCTTTCGCTAATTGGAGTAATTTTTACGAGATTTTTTTTTAAATCAAAAGATCTGTCTCCAAATTTTTCCTTGGCATGAACAATCTCCAAATATTAACATAATCAAAACGTTATACAAGGAGGGCTGACTGTATATACAAAAAATCTGGAAAACCCTGCAGTAAAAATAAGAATGAAGTTTTTAACTGAAAAATCGACTAATGTCCCCCAAAGGTCCCTCGTTCACTAGAGAGATATCATGCACAGCGGGATTAAACCGCTTCTGGACTAGAAAAAGGATATACTATATATTTACTTGTGACACACTAGTATAGTTCTGGTAATAATACCATTACAAGATACGATTAAAATTAAAAAAAATCCTGATTTTATATATCCACGGGTATTTAGAGATATGGATGTTTAATGGGTCGCGTCACTGATTGATCGTCGACAATTTCGGCGAGGTAGCCCACCCCAGCTATTCGTTTCCGGTTTAGCATTCGATACATGTTTTATTATTGCACTTGGTCTATCAGTGCGAAATGGCCGTCGGCTCCACTGTGTCAGCCATCGATCAGCCCCCGACACATCCGCCAGTTATCCAACGATTTATCTGCAGCACTATGGTTACCCGATTGTTACCCACCGGTTACCCACTGTTCTGACTCGAGCGCGGCGATGCGTCCGATAAATGGCGATGCATACCGATGATAACGACGCAAGGCCATTTCAGCTGATAAATCCATTGTACATTGCTGAAAAAATGCGGCAAATCGGGGAGATGGACTCATTTAACCGAGTGCAAATGCTCCTGCTCGGCCAATCAACAAATACCTGATAATAATCATTGAAACGGAAAATATTTATTATAAAACTCTAATATTATTTTATTTATTTGACTACGATGGATGGTAGACATAACAGCAGTGGGGATTTACCCTTTGCCGCAGTTGGCGTGCGCCTTAGGGCCTCCAAAATAAGGTGGTCTCAAAGTTCAGCTCACAAAGTGGAAAAATTTTTGTTAATTTTATTAATTGAAAATATTTAAACATGTTTGCCTAAGCCAGAGGTCGGCAAAGTGCGGCTCTGGCACAAATATCTACGGGCAAGCAGACAAAATAATCACAAGATACTTACCATTGCATCATTCATCAAGAAGCGCTTTGTGCGCAGACATTTCCAGAAGAAATTTGTAAAGATATAAAATTGGTGATTACGATTACCAATTTCATTTGAGCTAAAGCTCTTAATCATCGCCGATTCAAAGAATTTTTAATCGAAATGGAGAGTGAGTACGATGATCTTTTGCTCCATAACAAGGTACGTTGATTATCAAGAGGGAACGTTTTAAAACGTTTCGAATCCCTATTACCAGAAATCTAAGCATTTCAACTTGAGAAGGGTATTCGCTATCCAGAATTAACAGACGATCAGTGGATCCAAAAGTTGTATTTCATGGTAGACGTTACGTCTCATCTAAATCGGCCTAATCATAAACTATTAAGGGAAAGGAAACACATTTTTTATCGATGTTAGAAAAAGTCATTTCATTCATAAACAAATTATCTCTTTTTGCTCAAGATTTCGAAAGGGAAACATTGTTTCACTTTCAGAGTCTGCTGAAGCATCGCCAAGAAAATAATTCATCTATTGACAAACAATCATTTTAAATATGAGGGAAGTATTTCTCAGCAGGTTTCAGGAATTTAAAAACAGCAGAGAGACCTTAGCATTCGTTAAACACCCTCTTAACCCTTTAAATGCGGCGGGTCTAAACACGATTCTGCATCTGAGTGCGGCGCCGTTTTAGACCAAATTATTTTTTTGACGAAGTAAATTTGTATTCACCGTTTACCGCTATATTAGACCATTTTCCTATAAGAGATTTATGCAAACATGTTGATTAGGATATGTTCTTTCATCTCAACTAAAAAAATAAACTCCATTTGCTATATTTTCGTAATAATAAATCGAACAATATATCAGTTGCTCAAACAGAGATTAAATGAGAAAAAAATGGGAATGCGAATCAAAATCAAAAATTCGAAATGCAATTTGCTTATACCATTACATCCGTACACACGTGTGTGGAACATAATGTACGTGGAACACCCTTAACAACCCCTGAGCCGAGATACGTCACCGATACTACTGCGGAGATTTGAAAGAGACACCACGTGCGAATGAATCGTTACTATTAATATTTACATATTACATGGTTCCTTTAAATTTCTTGTGATATGTTGTATATTTATTGATAGCTGTGTTTATTAGCTGATTTTTAAAACAAACACCATCACTTAACCCGGTCTAGTTTACATGTAACGACAAGTTAAAGTTTTGAAAAATCTCGCGCATGTACGACATGCGGCCGCACCCTGGACACGATTTGTATGCGCATGTACGTTATGCGCCCCGCACTAAAAGGGTTAATGCTACGATAACAAATTTGAAATTTTCTCCTTTTGGCATTGACATTGGTAACTTTGAAATACAATTGCTGGATTTAAAAAACAAGAAAATATATAGCTCTAAATTTGAATATCTTTATGTTGATTTGGAAATATTGGAGAAGAATAAATATGAGCTTAGCTTACAACACAAGTGGTCTGCTTTAAATGCCTGGAGAATGAAGACATGATTATCTTCAATGCCTGGAATAATATTCTTGACTCTTATGATCAGTTGCAAAAACTTGCGTTTACTGTTCTTTCTGTTTTTGCTTCTACGTATTCATGCGAACAATCGTTTTCAAGCATGAACTTTATCGAGAGTAAACTGAGTCAATAGTTTTATTGATAAGAACCTGGAATCATGTCTAAAATTAAGAATAACAACATACAAACCTGACTTACTTAAACTTTCCTAGGAGATGTAAGGACATTGTGCGCATTAAGTGTTTGTCAGTCATTGTCATGATTTAAATATATTGTTTCTTTAATTACTTAATATTTCTTATCAAAGAATAAAATTTTTATTAAGTATGAAATCATTTTTGTCATATTCTAGAGGCATTACTTATATTCTATTGCAATTTATCTACACAGATTATATGCTAAGAATATTATTAGTGTAGAAATTAAATCCTAATTATAAATAAAGCCATAATTTTCATCTGCTGTTAAAACGAATAAAGCATAAAAGAGTTTATTTAATATTTTTAATTTGTATACAAATTTTTAATTAACTCATTAGTCAACTTTGTAAACTTGTTTGGTTTTAAATAATTTCATTAGATTGAAATAATTTTTATGATTGTAAAGTCAGAAAGAGGTATTTATTATGTAGAGTCATAAGTAACTTCCGAAGAAGGTAGACAGTTTCTATTGTTTGGATTTTTCGTGAGATACCCTGATAGGGGGATCTTTGTTTTCACTATATAGATAAGTAACGATGGTGATGTTGAACTTGAACGGTTTGACTCTTTAGTTGATGTAATTAGATAACTCTCAAAAGCACTCCGAAATAGCTTTGATATTTAATAGGCACTGATACAGAAATAATATCGATATAGTGTCACAGCCTTCGTATATGCCAAACATGGCATTCTGAGATTTTTTTATATCTTTAGAGTTAAAAATTGTATTAAAGGATCGCTGAAATTTTATTTAAAATAATAAAAACAGATAAAAATACATTTTACGTAGGTATTTATTTAGTTTAGAAATTTGCGTAATATGTTACAAAGTGACCGCCAGTGTTTCGGATACTCGGTACATACTTTTACGGTACATTATGAAAATTTCCAGTATATGAAACGTACCGCGGTCAATTGTACGTGACGAGGGGTGAAACTTTTCCAAAGTTTCGCCTGCCGTTTTTCAGCAACTTCAGGACCCCGACGCACGCATCTGTGTGAGTTTGGGTGTGTGTATGTCCGTATATGTGGCCATAGCGAGACAGGGCCTGGCTGATATAAACCTTTTATCCCGGAGAAAATTTTGCCCGTGGTCCATTCAACGGGACACTTTAGAGCGCCTCTGGGAAATATGGGTCGAA
Source organism: Philopotamus ludificatus (assembly GCA_022495035.1). Lineage (NCBI taxonomy): Eukaryota > Metazoa > Arthropoda > Insecta > Trichoptera > Philopotamidae > Philopotamus > Philopotamus ludificatus. The sequence continues at coordinate 5,979 of JAGXCT010033141.1, read as the reverse complement.
AAGAAAACCTAGACCGCACAATGATGCAATTGTTCATAACGACATGTCCGGCTGTACATTTTTCAGCACCCCCCACCCTTAAGAGGAATCCCGGGTAATGGATTAATTGTGCAAATTAACCCGTGGACGGATATAAACGGTCGAACGATTCGTTTTATTTAATCACTTAGCGGGTTAACTCGGCCAGAGTGCACGGCTCGCTCGCTCAACGGGTCGACTTTAATTTTACGTCGCTTGAGCTAATTCATTACTCCATAGTTCATACGGATATAATATAAAAATCGAGAGCTTTCAATATAACAAAATAAAAAGAAAAACTGAAAAGTGGCGGAAAATATATGAAATGCCGTCGTATCTCCAAATACAGTCGTAGCCAAAAAATAAAAGTAACACACCAAGCATTTTTTTTTCATGCTCAATATATTTTTTTCAGACTCGTGCTAATATGGAAATTAAAATAAAATAAAAACAAATTTATAGTATTTTTTCCTTACGCAATAATCTGATAGAACTTAAAAATTTGGCTGCTAACGAGAGAATTGGGATATCTTAATTATAAAAATATACTATATTCTCTTTATTTTCGTAATAATAAATCGAACCAAATATCCCTTTAGTATACATGTAATGATAAGTTAAAGTTTGAAAGAATCTCGCGCATGAACGTCATGCTTTCCGCACTGAATGAGTTAATAATGAAGACGATGTCCTAAAAAATGTTTAACAAACAAGATGCAATAGTACTAATTAATTTACTATCATTGAGACTGATGATGACACTAGCGAGGTAGTGAGTTTGTCTTAAATCGTATTGTATTAATATTAAAATATTTAGGAATAAATATATTAAGAAATGTAAAAATAAGCATTAAAATAAAAAAAAACTTACTATTTGTCGAAGCAGTGGAAATTTTTCAGGCGGTTGTACAATCTTCATTTCAAATGCATGCTGATTAAATTGATCACATATTTTTGATCCCTTTGTTAATTTTTAAATACCTAAAAGAGAAAGTGAACAATCGGTTAAGAAAACTCGCAATGCAGTGACTTGAAAAAAATGAATAAACAATGGATAGATGACCTTAATCAAAACCACATGCCCGTTAGTATTCTAATTATAATGACTTAATCTTTAAGCAAGCAAAGTTTGGTTTGATCAGTTTAAAAAACAATCAAACTTCCATAGCGCTAAAATAATTGGCGAATCGGCTGGTTCAGACGTAGAATCAGCTGAAAAATATCCAAAAAAGTTCCCTAAAATTATAGAAAGGGGGAATTATCCACCAAATTTAATTTTTAAAATGGATGAGACGGGACTCTTTTTGTTTATTTCCATAGAGGAGAAGACCGCTCTTGGATTTAAAGCATCTGAGGATCGTCTAACTCTTCTTCTCGGCGGAAATTCATCTAGAGAATTAAAATTGAAACCGTTATTGATTTATCGATCAGAAACTCCTTGTCCTATAAAAGTTTATTTTAAAAACAATTTACCAGTATTTTGGCGAAATAATCGCAAAGCATGGATGACACAAAATGTATTTATGGACTGGTTTAAGACTTGTTTCTGTCCAGTAATAAAAAAAATATTGCAAGGATATTAAAGTTGAACCTCGAACTATTCTGGTGTTAGATAATGCGCCGGGACATCCTCTGGAACTTGAGACACTGTTGAAGTGGATTTTTCACCTTCAAGTACCACTTCCATTTTACATCCCATAGATCAAGGCACAATAGCAGCCTTCAAAGCCCATTATTTAAGAAAAACTTGGCTCCAACTCATTGAAAAAACTGATGGAGATGATAAAGCTTTAAGGTCTTGATGTAAATGATATTCAGACTTTGTTAAAATCATACAGCGAACCCTTAACCAATGAAGAGCTGCAGGAAATGGACTGCCATACGTTCTTAGAAAATGATGTATCCGAACTTGTTCCTGTACGAAAGTCGAGTGTAAAAACCATTAAAATGGCTCTTTAAATACGACTTTGAAAAGGAACGACGAAGATTAGCAGTAGATCCCTTTTTAAACCAAATGAATTAATTTTAAATAATTTAATCTAGGCCTTTTTTGTTATTTTTAATGTTTATTTTATTAATAAAGTGTTTTTTTTTAATTCTTGCAATGTTTTTTTTTAATTTATAGTCCTGAAGCATAAAGAAATCTTTGCATTAAGTTTATCAGCAGAGAGATAATTTAGTTCAAAAGGATCCGAATGAAATAAAATTAATTCAGATGAAGATATCACAAATAGAATCGTTGAAATAAATAAGTTTTTAATAAGATGCAAATAGAATATCCGATTGACTTTTGCTGAAAGCATAAATATTGCTAAAGATATTTTAGTTAGATAATAAAATAAACATGTTTGAATATTTGTGAATAACTAAAATGGATTTAATCGAAAAAATATTTATTTATCAGAGATTGTTTAATCAGATTTAGGTAGTATTTTTAACATCGCCAAAAAATCTACAATCATTAAAAAATCTTATACATTTTATACAGTCAATCAATGTAATGCGTTGTAATAACAAAAATACTGAAATTACTTCCTGAACATTTTTATATATATTTCGAGAAGCAGTATAGAGTAGTGAATATGTAAATGCAACAAATAAATGATGTTTTAAAATTAGTCTGAATTAAATTTGACATGTACTCAAGTTGTAAATAGTCACGCGATATGTAGTTTATTTGCTCAGAAACAATGCAAGGGTCGTAAATTTTTTATTACCTTAGGTACATATGCTCACGAAGCCTCTGAGCTTTTCCCATGAAAGCACGTACACACATACGCTATCTTAAATTCATATTATTAACATCGAAATCTTATCGAACTGTTTTATTTTTTGCACAAAATATCCAACACACATTTTTTCTATGTCACTTATTTGCGAATTATATTTTGCGGGGCGTAGCATAATAGTGCTTCATTAACGGACGACGAGGTGAAAAGTCCAGCCGAAAATTTGCGATAATTCAGCTTCATTAACTACATTCATGAAATATTTGTAGGATTTAGTAGCGCAGTCTAATTTTGAACGGACAGGTAAACATGACAACGTTGGAAAGCAGGGTGGCTATAATATATTTATTATAATGGTGCTCGGTGCTTTTGAAGCTCCCTGTACTGCAGAGGATGAGAAGGACGAGCACAGTCGATAATAAATTAAAATTTAATATTATTGGAAATTAAATTTTATTTAAAATATATTTTTTCTATCTAGAAATATTCAGTTCGATATTTTCTCTTCGGAAAACTTTGAGTTTTCATAGGAAATGTATCCTAAATTATATAATCAAAAAAAATCTATAATATCTCAATCGTTAGAGTTATCCCTTTCATACACAAGAGAAGTACTATATAATAATATTATACTAAATTTAAAAAAATAAGATATCTAAATCTCAATCACAGTCGTCGTATTTTTTTGATCAAATGTAATAAAAATATATGACAAACATGAAAACATCAAATTTAAATAACCTGTGGAGTTCATTCGTCGTTCGAATAAATATCTGTCGAATCGTAAAGACTTAGAGAAACAATTTCCGTTTATGTCAATAAATTGTCATCAAAATAACAAAGACTGCATTGTATTTTGTATTATTCAGCTAGATTTATTTTTATTTATTTATTTATCATAGTCAAAATATACGATATTGACATTACATATTAACTCTCGTCGCCAATCACGCATAAAATATATTAATAAAATAATAAAACATGAGCATTCTTCATCAATTTCTTGACTTTTTAAAAAAAAAATATTATACTAAGAATAAAAATAGTTATTCATGATATGCTTCATAATTTGGTCGATATTTTGGATTTTTTTCGCATTCGTTACATCAAACCGGATATGAGCGAGAAAAAACATCGGGCTCGTGACAACTTCATCGATATTGTTGCTTTTATTTCTTTTCTCAATTGCAGATAACAAAGAACAATGATTATTTACGATATTTATTCCTTAGACTTATTTTGACAAATACATAAAGTTTGTGACATGTAGAGTTTATTTAAAAAAAATATTAGAAAACTCAGGGTACATAATATACTCTATCGTCCAGGCTATACTAAATCTAATAATATTTTATAAAAATCTATGAGAGATGTGAAGCGACTAGTTAACAACGATTAGCAGATTTTTTAAAATATTAGAAACAATGGACTTCGTCCGAAAAAATCCGCCTAAAATAATTGTCTAATTAAACTAATTTATTTCCATAATCATTTTAAGACTGAAAAGAATATAAGAATGTAGTTCTTTTATGCTGCAAGTAAATTATTTTTAACTGATTAGAATAAAATAAAAAAAGATTGGCTTTAACCGAAAAAGACTTCCAAAACCACTCTTAAGAAGAAAATGAAGAAAATTCGTCATCAATGAGCCTGAGGATCATGAAAATAAATGTTACAAGAATAGGAGAGGCTTCTTATTTTATTTTATTTGAATATTTTGATATTTTTAAAGAAGTATATGTAAGAATTAAGCAATTATTATTCTAAAAAAATATACAAATGTCTCAGCATCTAATCTAGAACTTTTTGTATTTAAAAATAAAAATATTCTATAATTATGATAAATATTTAATCGCACTTGGGGTCCCAAATGGACCCCCATCGATACGACTAGGTTAAAATTATTGCGTTATCATTCGTGGAGCAATATTTCGCCGTCTGCATACCTAAATATAAAGAAAAACTAAAGGAAAATGATTGTTGGGAAGGAAATTTGGAATAAAGGTGAAAATCTGTAGATCACCTAGGACTAAAATCGAACAGGGAGAATAAGAAGATTCACTTATTCTACATTGCAGAATTATTGTTTGCTTTCCACTTTAAATTCCTAAATTTTCTTAAGAAAGCTTTGCTTAAATTTAATTTCCCATAGTTTAATTGTCCAGAAATTCTTGTTTATTGTGACGTAGATAGTAAAGAATAAAATCGTAACCATTTTTACTCTTTACACTGTTAGTTAAATCTGAGGTTACCCTCATTATATTTTTTTACAACTTTATTAGAAGAGATCTTCTAATAGTTGACATCCACATGTCTGAGGATCGTGATCATTCTTGTTCCGAAAGTTCTTGATTTTGTCTCTGCAGGATTCTCTGCATTATGCATCCCGCATCTCAGCTACTACGATGAGTCCTGTGGCGGTCTTCACTTGGTCTCTCTAGCAGGTGGGCGCCCTACCCCTTCCCCTGCGTCCTTGTACGTTTCCAGGAGCGACAAGCTTCTCAAGGTTTCCGTTTCTTTTGGCGAGATAGATACCCAAAGTATCGAAGAATCCTTTTTAGACATATGGCCAAAAAGATTGCGTGAATAGGAATTAGTCAAAATAGATTCGAGTTCGTCGGAAAAGTTTTCATGAGAAAATCTCTTGAAAACTGGGAAGATAAGATAATAAAAATCTAAGATAAGCGGACGATACGACATTGATTGCCGAAGGAATGGCCGATCTGCTCAAAAAAAGTTATCTGTTACAGTAAAAACTAGGACTCGAGATCAACTTTACTAAAATCAAGCTGATGATCGTCGAGAGGAGTAATTAGCTATCCAGATCTGATAATCTTTCAAATCTGGAAAGGATTAAAGAACGAGTAACGAAAATTGTGCGCCCGAGATAAGAAGGCGAATAGGGATGGCTAAAAATCAGTGACATACGGTGGACTTCATGTTGGGTGTGCGGAATGTGAAAAAAAAATACATTTTTTTTTAATGAATTTTATTATTATTTATACAATAGTTCTATTCTTAGTAAGTAATATCAATGGATAAAAAAATACTCATAAAACTAAAACAGAAGGACACGCTTTACGAAAGTACCATTGTACAATTTATGTCGCTAAAACGAAGAATAGAATTAACCCCTTGTGTGATTTGCCCGAATACAATTCGGGTAGGTTTTGCTAGCACAGTGATTTGCCAGAACTGGATTCGGGCACATCGTACACGAAACTTTTTATAG
>JAGXCT010033140.1:5131-34541 GCA_022495035.1 Philopotamus ludificatus | reverse complement strand
AAAACGAAAAGTGAACGCTCGTACCGGTGCGAGCGCGGGCGTAACGACGTGGACAATTTTCCCGCACCGGTACGAGCGCGAGCGTGAAGTGGTTAATGTCTATTTTCCATCATAAATAGACCCCTTCGGACGACGCGTTAGGTTTCGAGCTGCCGTGATGGATCGGTTTAAAGCTCGTTTTAGGTCTTCTGATACGGAGACAATTTGGCAGTTGCCTTTGGAATTTTTGGCTTGTTCAGAAGAGGGTTGCGCATTTATGAAAAATGATTCTAGATTTAATTAAAACAGTGATATATCATGGTTACCTGTACATCGCCAGCTATAGTAAACTCTCCCATAGCGCTCCCTTCTATAGAGCGGCGTGTGCGACAATCCCTCCTATTGTGCTTCCTTCTAGATTGCCGGTTTCTATAAAACACTAAGTTTTTAAGATCAAATTACATATTTTGTATGCTTATAGTCTGCTATAGCGTGGTCCCCATTTCGGCCCTATTGGAGCCCAACTTTCATGTCATTTTAAAAATTATCTTTTAAGATATTTCAAGTTTTTTCATTCCGACATTGTAGCAACATCTCATATTCTTCAAGTTATGTTTTAAAATTTTGATATCGACGCGTAGAAATATTTTCATGGTTTTAGATCATATTTTATATATATGATATATTCATATATCACTGGTTTAATCAGAAGCTTTTTCCCCATCGAGAAAATTGTACTCAAAAAAATATTCTTTATATTTTTTTGTTTGTTTTGTAATTAAATAAATTAATGAGTCGTTTAAAATGAGAAAAACAGATGTTTATATACGTACTTGAACTCTCAAAACTATCGTTTTTAGGGCTTTCAACTCCTATTCTTGCGTATATCTTGATAATGGAGTTTCTTTCTCCAGCGATCAAGTATCAATTCCATTTTAGGCACTTGAATTGTACGTCTGAAGAGCTTTTAATCAATTAGTAGACATTATAGATAATACAATATAAATTGAAATAGACACTCCAATTGATTGAAATACATTGGATTGTATAGAGATGCAGCTTGATTTGATTTATAAAATCATTACGGAATGTCTCGAGACGAATGAACTTTTATCTTTTAGCAATAAAAGCCTAAAAAGTATTCATTATTTAAGAACCATTTAAATAAATATTGTATTGATGTTTATTTAAATCTAGTTGGCAACACTTCACTTACTCTGTTTAATTATTTATATGATGTCTGCATGAGTCTGCTTCCAGACTTATCAACTTTTTTAGTAAATGACCGTGTAAATCGAAACTGAAGAAGATTTTTTTTCTATTTAAAAAAAAATATGGGTGGTATGTATCATATTTTCAATGTCTTAAGCATCCCCCAATTATTTGGATAATTATATTCAGTCATGAAAAAATTAGATTAAAATAATCCATTTACATATAACTCTCCCCTCCGCTTCCCGTTTTCAAAGTCCACATCACCGCGGTAATTATTCCATAAATCATCGCAATAACAATTATCATAACAGTTGCAAGTGCTTTTGCCGTAATTGAATTTACACGTGTCCATGTGGTATCGTCGTCATGGGATCGAGACACGGAACGGCGCTCCTCCGTCCAGTATTTGTCACTCTGAGCGATGCCGGCGTCGTATGGCGTCGATTTAGCATCGCCGGGTGAGTAATGGCGATTTTCTTGTCGCCGGGGTACGTCACGTGACCGGGGGCTCGCGTGCCGACACGTGACGGACACCTTCGCATTTGGCGGTACACACAACGTTGCCCTTTTCACAGGCCGTTCACTCTGATTGGACCGCTGAAACGCCATGCAAGATTGATTTGCCTCGAATTCGGGCCGACCGCAACCCCAGCTGTCAGTTTGACCCCCTTGTTTCGGGAAGGAAGCCCTCAAACTGACGGCGGTCCTGGATAATATCGCCCAAGTCGGCGTTGATTTATATGTTCAATATAGGTCGTTGCACTTCGCAGTGAAATTGCGCTTTTAAGCGCCCTTTTTGTTAATTTGAAATTTTTATATCGGTCGAAATTTTTATGACCAGTCGTTTCTAATTTGTGAGCTTTATGATCCATCAAAGTTTTAAAGGAGGTCAGAATATTATTCAGGTCGATGGTATATTTTTGTAATTAAGCAACAATATTTAAATAGATCTGCCTAAAAAAAAATCGAAATTAATATTTAATCGCTAAATAAAGTCAAAGAAGTTTATAAATAAATAGGTTTTTGTTTTCCTCCATTTTTAATGAATTATCCGCTGAAAAATTTGCAAAACTACGTTAATTTATCGAGTCACGCATTCGATTTTGACTATAACGAAGTGCAATACTTTAATACATTTTATTTAAATTGTATTACATTAGTTAACTAAATATTTAATTACAAAACTGACATCGAATCCAATTTATACACATTTAAATCCAAGTTATCTAATTAGATTAACATGTGAGATTACATTAGGGGAAGTGTATCTGTGTTTAACATTTAACCACAAAATTTGTTACTGAGGTTAAAACTGAATAGAAAACCATTATTTATTTAACCGAGCCTTGCCGATCCTAAGTTTTTTATTTTTCTCGAATAACTCTTTTATTATAAATCCTACATGTCGCAAAACTTTTTACAGTTGTCTAAAAAAATCTAAAGAATAAATATTATAAATAATCATTGTCTGCAATTGCACGTGCGCGTTGTTTTTTTCGCTCGCATCCAGTACGATGTGCTAAGTGCAAGTGAAACGTACTAGTGACACGTGCCGCCTGATGAATAATTATTTTCATTCTTAGAATAATCTTTTTTTTTATAAAAATGTCAAGATATTGCTAGCAATACTAGCCTTTTGTCAACTCTTTAATCCACTTTTTATAATAAATGGTTTGTTTCTAATTAAAATTAGTATGGAGGTGATTTTCAACATTAATTTTATTGAATTTTGCTCCCTAATGAGTGATCTGGAATATTAGTCGAAAAGGACGAAATATAGTGAATATGGAGGATATTTAAGAACCATAAAAATCGTGGGTCATTTCTCTACCGTATTTTATCGATTAAATGCTTTAGTACTGTAGACAATGGAGTTGCAAGCATCTACCATAACTCCTCATTGCTTTGCAGAGAATCTAATTCTACTAATATTTTCAGCAGATTATAGTCGATTTTTTTAAATTAATTAAATTTTTAGCACATCTATACACGATTACGCATATTATGGAATACCCTCTTGAGGAGAAAGGATCCAGCGATCCTATCTCCAAGGCGAAGGCCTCATTAAGGCTTTTCTTTTTAAATGATGGTTTTACTCCTTGTTAGTCGCTTCTTCGTTTTTGAGATTTTTTTCTCTCAACGGATATGGCAATTTGTTGGATTTCCTATATATTTGTGTTTTTCGGGAGTCAATTATTCCTTAACATTCATATTACATTTATGATACAATAAATAAATCTGAGGAATAGTACTATAGAGAAAAAAATAAGAATGAAGTATACTCCAACGTGTCCGGACATAGTTTGAGATCAAATGCGATTTGTTAAAAATTGTCGGTATTTCAAAATTCACCCAAATCATCTGATTTAATCTTAAACTATTTATAAATTTTCATATTGTACATAGTACAGTTCCATTTAAAGCGCATTAGCTAATCTAATAAAACAGGATTGAATATCAATGATTAGCGAAGAAACGTATACTTCTTTGTTGTCAAAACAAAGGACTTAGGAGTGGAGAATATCGAGAATTTACCTCTGATATTCGATTCATATGAGTATTACCTTTTATCCCAAGAGAATAACATGGATTGTAAACTCGCTAGACAGATATGAGTAATAGTATCGTATTAAAAATAAATAAATATTTTTTACGACGTGATCTTGTATATAGACAATTACGTTACAGTATTTTTTTCATTTAAAATTTACATATTCCCTATTGTCTTCATATGAAAAATTGAAATAATTTACTTTCTTTGTATGTATACGAAATAATATTTTCATTTTATTGCCGCAAAACACATAACATTTCTTAATAATGCTCCATGCGAATTTATTGTTCAGCCAAATCATCCATCTAATAGCATCAAATGCCAAAATGTGACTTTTGACTTTGGACGAATTGTAATAACGCCATTGTTTCCAGCCAAATTTTTGGCATTACATACCAGTTGAGTCTTTATTGACCTTTTTCATGCAGCAAGTGAACGCACTCTGCTCAGACATCAAATAATGCGGCGAAATATTAACCTGTGCAAAAGAACGTAAGCAGCTTACGCCGAATATATAATGCATGTTTCTCGGGAATGGAAATCGATATGGATACGAGCCGACTGTACATAATAATATGGTTGCACTCGCGTTGCATCGATCGGTTTTGAACTTTAAATTTGCTTACAAAACACCCGTTCGGCGTCCTCATTCCCATTATGGAGTCTGATGTCCCCCGGGGGGGTTCAGGTCGTAAAATACCGGGGCGGCGTTCCCTAATGAAACTTTTCGTTGAAATATGTATCTGCGTAATGTACAACGTGTGCGTTTTCCGTTTTGTCGCGAGACGCTCCTAGGCGGAGTGGGAGGGCGTCGCGGCGCTTCCGCCGCGGACGCCCGAAATTTTAATCCGGCGATATGAAGCGGCGTTCGTGGGGTCCGTCACGTTTTGTTAGTTGGCTATGTGAATGTCACGTTGTTTACCCGGGCCTATATGGGTCAATGGTCGCATTAGCTTTTTGCCGATATCGTAAAATGGCACTCTATTAATATTCCATGCCAAAAATTAATGGAGGCGCCGTCGTCGTGTGCGTTGAATAATTATTAGTACCATGTTTCGCCATTATTTCATTAAAATTAATACAGTTTTCGTGGGGGTTTTATCTTTTATATGCATATGCATGAGGCAGGGTGTATTTGACAGCTTCACTAATTAGAAAAATGTCATTTTATCTATTTTTTTAAAAATATAAATAAAGTATTTTTCGACATAATCAAATTGCATTTTAATTGATTTTGTTGTAGAAAATCTATCATATTTCATCATTAAATAATATTTTAGTCCTAGCTGCAAGTCACGAATGCAGTACTGTCTTCACTCCTCCATCAGAGATGCTAATAAACCGTAGACGTGCATTGTCATGCAAGATTATAACGCCCTTTAACAATCCTCTGCGTTTAATTTTAAATTCAGCGTCTTAGGTTGAAATATTACTAAAACGAGAACTTGATTTGTAATCCATTTTGATGTCTTTTCAATGATGCTCGAGAATCTCAAAAAACTGTAAGCATCACATCATGATGATGCACGTTTGTATACCTCCTCAGCCCGTTGTCGTGTGTTTAAGTATTCTTCCTATATATATTTGAATAAACAGCTAATATCAATCCTTTTGCAAACTCGTTTAAATATTCTTTTTTTGTATTATTAATCCTTTAATGGATATTGATGTTTCTTTGTAGTTGTTCTGCAGTCGAAGGGTTAAATGCTATAATTTCACAAAAATAATAAAACGAATAAAATCAATAGGACATCGATCACCAAACCGAAGCATAGTGAGTCTGATTTATATTTTAAGGCTAAAACAGAGGTCGGCAAACTACGACCCGCCGCCCAAATCCGACTCACGTCTTCTTTTTAATCCAGTCGCGGGTTAATATTGCTTTTTACATGAAAAAATTCAAAATAAATCGAATAATGGAGATTTATATCTGTATTTGGGGTTACTTACCAATGTGAAAGGACATTTTTTTCAAAATAAAGTCTTTAAAATCTCAACACAAATCATTATTAACCTTGCCGTATCAATGGAATGCTATTTGGGACCCCAAGTTTTTTATTTTTCTCTAATAACTCAATTAATATAAATCCTACATGTCGCATTTTTTTTTGGTATTTGTCTAGAAAAGTCTAAATAATAAATATTATAAATAATCATTGAACTTTATTATCGGCAATTGCGAAAAAAAATAAAATTCATACGATGTGCCAAGTGCGAGTGAAACGTATACGGCGAGACATCATTAAGTGTGCGTGTCATTTACGCGTCAAATTCATTAGTAGAAAAATCCAAATTATCGACTAAATTTTGAATGATATCATAAATAACTATTTTTATTCTTTTAAAAAAACGTCAAGATATTGAACAATATATTATAAATAGACCCCCTTCGGACAACGCCGTTGGTCTCAAACAGTCAGCCCTCCTATAGCGCTTTCTCTTATAAAGCGGCGTGTGGGGCAGTCCTTCGTTCTAGATCGCCGTTGTCTACAGAACGCTAAATTTTCCATTTACATAAAACGATTTTCCCCAAAATTTCGTATGTTACTAGTCTTCTATATGCCGGGTTTTTATAGCGTGGTTCTTATCTTGGCGCTATAGGAGGGTTGAGTGTAACTTCTATCGCATTAGCAGGAGTTTTACTTAGCCTATAATGTGTTTATTAATAAATTTATTTTTTTATGTAAAATAAGTAAGTTCAAAAGTATAAGTCTAAAATTTGTACGAAATCAGCCTTTCCAAAAAAGTTTGACGACCAATATATCGTTGTTTTTTGTACTAGAAAGACATCGATGAATCGAGCTTTTTGACGAACGAATACATTATATGGAAAAGCTAGTAGATTATTGAAAAAAAAAATGTATTTATCATTCTTTAAATTGATTAAAATAAATTCTACAGCTAGAGCGCGGAAAATTTGTGATTTCCCTTCGTAAAACCATTAGTTAATGAACATTGGGCGCGGTCAGGGCCTAATTTGATAATCACAAAGATTCTGCGTAATGATCCTACATTAAAATAATTCAATTTTTCTTGAAATGTATAGGAAATATATATTTACAGTTGTTTAAATTATAATATGCTATTTTACATTCACAATTTTAAAATAAAATCTTATTAAAATATTTTTATGACGAATGATCAAAGGTATTTTTATGGTTTTACCCGGAGGTCAAATATCCGGAGGTAATGCTTGTGTGATTTAAATATTATGCCATTTTACATTTCGTCTAATATTTTATAAATCATAAAATTCAATAAAGGTATTAATAAAATAAGAGAATAATAATTGAATGGATAAAAGCCATAAATTGTGATTAACCGATGATATTTGGAATTTAATATTCTTTGAAAGCATTATTTTTTTAGGTTTACGCTGAAATTAATATTCTTTCGTCGATTCTATTAGATATTAATATCTGAAGCTCGGCAGTTATTCTAAAATTTAAATGAACAAAGAAAGGTTAGAGGGCGTGTTTCAATTTAACGTCTTTGTTTATTCTGTATGAAAATCGTTATTGATTTAATATCTGACTGAATAATTTTCTTTTATTTTCAGTGCTTATGCTGTGGACCAATAATGTAGAAGACTTTTAAGACTCTCAAGAATTTTTGAGTGTTTTTACTATAAACATAAGCTCATTGACGGAAACCGATCGAGCATGTGTCTGTTGCTGTGATCGACAAGAATTTAAAAAAACTAAGACATAAGCTGTTTGCAGAATAAATCATCCATGTAAGTGTCATCTGTGCGATTAATTTTATCGAGTGAATTAAGCTATTTTACATTGTCACGTTTAAATATTGAATATTTTCATGGCAGCCGCCATTAACCCGGTCCGCCCTAACGCGTTTCCTTTTACGGCGGTAAATTTTCCGGCCTATGTGAAAAGGGCGGTATTAAAATATGGACGCTTTCGAAACGCCGAGTGTTACGACATTTGCTCCTTTGCACTTTTTAAATTTGTTCATTAATTTTTTTTTATTCAACTCGGAGCAAATGAGAGGGTCTCCGTATAATTTCCTGAGGGCGTTGTAATAATAACGGCGAACCGGAGACTTTTTTTAAATCTCGTTTAGTTCTTATCCATTCCGGAGTTCGGATGTTCATGATTTGACTCGGTAATGACGTGATATATAGCCAGGGGATGGAACGGTTTGAATTTTCACTTTTGTCCAACGTTTTAATGGAATTCGAAAGAATCGGCTCCATTAATCAATATAACTATAATCGAATTCGTGATCTAATAAAAATATTTAGTGTTAAAAGTGAACTTTCATCTCTCTAGTTATTGCAAAAACATATGTAAATTGTAATTATATTTTAACCACAATTTGATTCACAAAAAAAACATGATAGTAATCGTTTTTCATTAATTTTATTTACGTTCCATGTAAACTTGCAGGATGCACATTAAATTGTATATTTTTAAAACTTTAAATAAAATTAATCAACCCTTAAACTTTCTCAGACCTGTCCATTAACCCAATGTTTTCGAACCGTGAGTGTATTAAATAATATAATTATACCCATAATAAATGATAAAAATATATGAATTTTGAAGCATTCTCAAGGATAAAATGATTCGCCTTCTTTTCCTTGGAGTAATACGATCCGAGCATACCATACAGTCTTTGAATTTTGCACTATCGTATATAAAATGGGGATTTCCATCAAATCGTTGTTCGCGATTGGTTGTCGATAGACGCCTGGGCTTTTCAGTAGCACGAAAATTCCCAATGAGTTGCTTCAACAACTCTTAGCCAAGTCCAGGAAACCATTTAATCAAAAAAAAATGATTTTATCTAATCTAGAACATTTACTCGATCCCACGATTAATAAAAACATACCAAAACAACTAAAAAATATGTTTACACACAATAATTTTTGTAAAAAATGTCCTAACGCAAAGGATATAGAACTTGCTAATAGAAAGCAGATGTCCAATACCGGTGGACATTATACTGCAAAGGGTTAAATATTTAAAAGTCGGTTTGGAAGCTCCTTATTTTTTTTATATTTCTATAAGTTACTCTTAAAACATGTCTCAGGGTACTTGGGTAAAAAATATGAAATATCTTTATTTATTCATTAACCCTTTCCACGGTAACCATTTTCAATCACATATAAGAGCTACCCTTACGACTTTATAAAAAAAGATATTCATTAGGAAAATAAATGAAAAACATCATAAGGGTTTAATCTGATATCTAATTCAATGAAACTTTTTTTTTATTGAATAAAAATATCTCATTCATTTTCATGTATGCTGAAAAATCTTTTGGGCCAATTGTGTAAAAGGTTAATATTAACTTTGTTGCCTTTGAATTAGTCAAATTTAATAAACTTGCGACCTCGCTTTTTCCACTCTGTCCTTTTCCGTCCTTCAAATGTCGTCCTTCTATGCTTTTTTTTGTTATATGTGAGTATGGTAGATAGATAGTTGAAAGTTGCAGATGTCTATGTCCGGCGAATACAGAGGTTGAATCATTATAACATTGTTTTTTTGTCCAAAAATTCACTTTTTTTTTCCACAAATTAAAAATCGCCGATCACACTAAAAATGTTAAAAATTTTTGAGAGCGAACATTAAAATAAGCATCTAAGTGACCGAATTTTAGTCCTTTGTTGACAAAAGTGGCATGCAGTGTCGCAAATGTTTGCCGTCAATTTAAGGGTTTGACATTTTACCATTAACCTTTTCCACTCTGTGGGCCAGACGTATGACCTCCTTGGGCCAAAAGATTTTTTTTGCAAACAAATTGAACCAAGTTTTTTTATTTGATATAAAAAAAATCTTTTTTGAATCGGATATCAGATCAAACCGTATAGATGCCTCTTATTCATTATACCAATGAATGTCTTGTAAAAAAAATATAATGAGAGTCACTCATAGATTCGACTAAAAGTGGACAGAGTGGAAAATGTTAAGCTGAAGAGCATTAATAAATCGCGTGTTTTTTAAAGTGTAAATTCTTCATCATGAAAACACAATTCATTGTCACAAATATATAGCTTAATTACTTAATAAATATGCGAAAATCCTGCTTTTTTTAGTTATAATTGATCACCACAAAAAAAATTGCTTTCAGTAAATAAGTTTAAAGAATATGTAGATAATATTTTCCCGGCCAACCGTGGCCTTTTGGTATTCGCGTAGTCATCGGTGGCTTACGGCAATTATTGGGTCTACCGGAAAGTTCCGTGAAGATAATGTTGGAGCAAAATCCTTTTTTGACAACATCGAAGATTGCAGAAAGGCTTGATTTCACTCAACATTTTAGACCATATGAGAAATTTTGTCGCATCCACCATACTCCCCGGACCTACCACCCTCCGATTATCACATGTTTCTGTCCTTATTTTTTTTTGCAGGCAAGAAATTCAAAAACGAAGTATCAGGATGTTCGGAAAGTAATTTCGTTGTTTTTATGAAGATGAATGACGATTTTCTTATAGTGAACAAATATTTTATTGAATTATATATCGTCCATTCTGGTCCAATATCCTTTGCCATCTTTCTGGCAGTAGGATAATTCCACGCTCATATTTTTTTTTGTTTTTTGCTGGCAAAAAACTGATCCAGGTGATTGTTGACCTCCTCATTTGAAATAAGGTTTTACCGTCTAAAAAAAATGACCGGAACAAATAATAATCAGAAGGTAATAATCACCATATTCTCCATATCTGGAGAATATGGTGGGTGTGTCAGTATATCCCATCCAAGCTGTAAAAGCTTTTGGCGAGTTAACAAACTTGTATGAAGGTATCGCATTATCTTGGTGGAACACTACACCTTTTCCATTGATCAATTCTGACCTTTTCTGTTTAAATGAATCATTCAATTGGTTCAGCTCATGACAGTGCACTTCAGAATTGATAGTTGTGTTGTCCGGTAGAAGCTAAAAAAAATACGATTCCTTTGAAATCCCACCAAACAGATCGATTGTTGTAGACAACCCATTTTTCGTCCCCAGTGATTATGCGCTTTAAAAATGGATCATTTTTTTGCCGTTTGAGAAGCAAATCACAGACATCAACGCGACGGCACAAATTTCTTTCCGTAAGAACATGATGAACCCATATGTCGAGCTTTGAGATTAAACCTAGGCGTTTCAAATGATCATGAACGGTCGAATTCGATCAATTTAATCTCTCAGCGATCTCACGAGTTGTTATTCGCCGGTTTGCATCAATTAATGCCTTTATTGTGTCTTCATCAGCTTCAACTGGCCTTCCAGAACGTGGTGCAACTTCAACATCAAAATTTCCGGATCGAAATTTTGCAAACCAGTTTTGGCACTTCTCCATACACATCGGATATATTTTTCACTGGTTCAATTTTACGCCTAGGGATAAGACATTTTTTTAAAATATACAAATTGCCATCACGCTGGCAAGTCATAAATAATGATGGAAATCATATTATTCAATAAAGTTTATTCAAAGGTATGAAAAATGTATTATTTTGTTTCATTCTAAAAACGGACGGAACTTTTCGGTAGACCCACTATATTGTTGTAACGAAGTGTCAAAGCATGGTTTAGCGCTAAGCATGGGTTTATATGCGAAAAGAGCACTGTGGCGAATCAGGAACACGCTGAGCGAGGCATTACTGTTAATCGAATTTTCACCGTGATATATTTAATATTGTTATACGCTACAGTTTGCTCGCTGGCCCATAGATTGATTACCATGATACTGCGGTTGCACGCATGCTTTATATCTGTTTCGTGTCTGCGTGTACCTCCACTGGTGTTTGCACTGCAAACACAAAAAAAAATACCATCGCTTCGTATGTGTTTTACTTAAAAATTGATGACGAAAAAATAATAATTAATATCGACGTCTTTTTCTGCGTCTGAATAATGTAACCGGCCCGTATGTGTAGACGTTACCGCGCATTATCCCCTGTCAATTGTTTGTGCGGAAAAATGCCAATTCACGTTGCGTTCATTACATTAGACACGTACCAAATAGTTCTGAACGAATTTCCACAATAGTACACGCATTATTTATATTGCGGACAGGCCGCTTCACGAAATTTATTTATTATTTCGCGCGAAATTTAACGTATCATCGCCATTATCTCGTGTCAACGCCGCAAGCCTTTTTTACACACAACGTAATATAAATCCGAAATCCATACGTGTAATCTGAATTGTTGCCGTCGCGGAGTCGATGTTATTTTTTATTCACCTTTCGCCGGCGGAAGGTTAAATAATATATCGCATTTTGAGACGTTCGCCCGAAAAGTCACGCGCTAGCACCGTATTATATAAATTGACACAATTTGATGACACCGAAATAATGCCGGATTCTGCGAATTTGACTCGAAAGCATAACTCGTCGGCCGGGGTGGACACGGATGCTGTATTGTCTCACGGAATTCGCTGATAGTCGGACATATCGACTCGATTATTGGGCGAGTAAAGTGCCAAGTTGTTATTGTTATCCGTCCCTTATTCCCGTTTTTTTTTGTCAGCGGTGGGCCATAGGCGTGTATGTGTTTATCTGTCGGTTGTTCCTGGGCGAGGGTGAATGGTGAGGGTGGGCTGTGCCGCCGACTCACCCCCGTGGGGCGCCCTGGGGGCGGCGGCCACTCACCCGCTCGCTATCGATCGCGGCCAGCCTGACTAAACGTTGCGTCTAAACTACTCGACACCAATTCCATATTGCTAGTCGGCACCGTCTCCGTGGAAAAGGCCATTGCATTTTTACAATACACTCACACGTTTGCATTTTAAATTACCCCCCGGGGAGTATGTGTCGGTCGCGGTTGACCCGTTTAAATCGCACGGTGTCGATGGGGTTGATGAGGGATGGACGAGGAATACAAACAGCGGATTCAATGGCGCGAAGAAAGGTCTGTCTTTGAGACTAGGACTATTTGCTAAGACACAGCCTGTGTTATTGATCAAAATCAATGTTAACACTGCTCAACTAAATCTAGAAAATAAAATCGCTTTATTTTTGTTAGTCGTTTTCGCATTGTAATGCAAAGTTGATTTATATGATGACGCATATTATATGCAATCATTAATAATCTCTCGCTAATTAACATATGTTACAACACATGGTGTTCATCAATCTTAGTAGTCGTCATTAGTCTCCTTAACTTATTGTAAAAGATGGATTAAAGTTATTTTCTATATTATGTATTTTGGACAGGAACTCGGTGTCAAAATCCCTGTGTTTTTCGCTTCCTGCCAAATCGAAGATATTGGTTTTCCTCGAATCGGAATTCATGCACCCTTTGGGACTTACATATCTTGCAAAACCCTCAACGAGTTTCTAAAGCAAGGATTTTATGCCCGCAAATCCGAGCAAAAGCCATTTCTCATTCCAAAAATTCAGGCCACACGTTTAACCTGGTTCAATGAAACAATGGACAATGGATAGAAAACAATAATAATTATTAGAAGGCCCGAGAATTTAATCAATATTTTGTACTGCAACATTTAACGTATTATCTAATAAAAAAAACTCTCTTAAAATCACAAAATTTTATTTCCATAATTTTTAATCACCTTTTCTATATATTTGCTAAATTTTCAATGCTCTTTTTGTTAAAACTTTCTGGTTTTTAGGGAAAATATTGGGTACCATATGCACTAAAGAACCTGATTTTGGGGTTGGAATGAGTATTTAATTTTTTGAAACCCATTGACTTTTTTTTACTAACATTATCTACCATTATTTATCTCCTGTTTCAAGTTATGACTAAAATAGGGGGTTGTTATCCTTACGGCACCCAAATACCCATCTTATTCCCTTTCTCGATACGCTTTAAATAAAACTGTATTGTAGACGAGGAAGATACGAGTTTCTGGATTAATTCGTCGATAGTTTGAAGAGAATCAGAATGAACCATAGATTTTAATGTGTTTTAATTCAAAATTCGACCGTCGTCCATTTCTAGGAAAGTCCTTCAGGGTTTTTAACCCGATTAGAAACCAGAAATGACATCTGTTGTCTTTTAGAGCTTCTCTATAAATTTTGTTAATGGCTTCCTTAGCCTTTACCTGCATTTTAGTCCTTCGTAGAAAAATTCAGCATGCAATGACGCAAATGTTTATCGTCGATTTAGGGGTTATGCATTTTACCCCTAATGTTTTCCACTCCGTGGGTCAGACGTATTGGCCCAAAAGATTTTTTAGCAAACATGTTGAACTAAGGTTTTTTTATTTAATTTAAAAAAAATAATGTCTTTTTTTAATCAGATATCAGATCAAACCCTATAGATGCTCCTTTAATAAATTTATAAAAAAATATATAATGTGAGTAGATAACTCATAAATTCGATTAAAAGTGGACTAAGTGGAAAGGTTAATAAAAAAATGTATTTATGTACAAAAAATAAAGCCAAACAAATAGTTCTGTTAAAAAATCTCTAATCTCATAGATGTCACTTCCATAGTGTTCTGAAATTATTGGCGAAATTCTTGGCCCCCCTAATATATGGAGAATCGTGATTTTTATTTATGGCTCTTATCGACGATACTATGAATCCTTTAAAATATTATTAATCATCACAAAAAAACGAAATAGGAATTTTGACAATTTTACTAGATGCGTGAATTCAATCTGTCATGGGCGTCAAATTCATCAACTAGTGGAGAAGATTAGATTATCCAGATTCACCATTAATATTCATTTGACAATGCGGGAAAGACTTGGAGGCAGAAGGTTCTTAATAAACTGGAATATAACTCCTAGACCACCGATAAAAACCCAATTTTCACACTGCTTGCTAACTGGAGATGGCAAAAATTGTCACACGGCAATCTTCGACATAAAAACCCTTTATAATTATCAAATAAGTAGACAATAAACCTCGAATTTACCGCGAAAAAATACCTTTCGAATCGTCCACTAAATTCTATGAACGGGTTAAACAATATCGATGATGTTGTGTTATAAATGGTTTAAAAGAACAATCGATAGTTTAAGTCTTTTGATTATCAATAAGTTCAAGTATTTAACAATACAATAATGCGCGAGTATACGGTAATAAATTCTCGATGGACAAAATCATGAAATTTAGCCGAAAATTGATAACTTCATCCGCCATTTATCTTGTTCCAATATTTTCCGTATCTATCATATTTTTCGGTGAATTCAAACATTATTTGGATGTTTTTTTAAAGAAAAATGTCTGAAGATCATATCTAGTGTTAATAAAATTGTTTCATCCAAAAAACGTCTATCGTTTCCGAATAACAGATAAAATAAACTCTGCATGGCTATGGAAATGTCATACCAATTTCACAAATAGTATTTTTTTCCCTCGGACCTTATCTACGGCTACCAGATTTTATTCACTCGCTTAAACCGATTTCTCTTCATCCTTTCAGCGGCCGCTGGCATCTTTATTTTTCTGTCACCGAAACCTCCAACCTACATCAATCTTCGGTAGACTTCTGCCACCCGCACATTCGCATGTTTCATTCATGATACACGCGGCCACTTTGCAGCATTAAAAAAAATTCGACCATTCGATATGATACGCAAAAACGGAAACGATTCTTTCCCCCCGTTTAAAAATTACGGTCTGACCTTTTATATAAAGGAATCCCAATACACTCGGAGCCTCCATTCATCCGCGGCATCGCATACAAGGTCGTGAATGAAGGGGAGAAAATGTAATTTTTCTCGTGATCGACGCTGCCAGAGGGGTGGATCAATCTATGGGGTAAATAAAGAGAAGGAACGCCGAAATTAAGTTTGCTCTTTGGACGTGAAATTTTCTTTCCATCTTACTCAAATACATGTTTTTTTTTTCGTTCGCGACATTTAATCGAATATTTAAAATCAACTCTGTATTTGGCTCTGATGATATTAATCCTTTTAGATTTGTTCACTCCATTAAATTCAATTTAGCTCCGCTATATTTCAAACTGAAACCGATAGAACGTTGCCTGAAAATATTTCATTGTATCATTCACGTAACATTGGGTCTGTTTCTCTGGATAAAATGTATTTTATATTAAATCCTTTAAGATTTTTTTATAAATATCATTTTTTTAAGTATCATGAGCTTTGTGAGTGCTTTTTTCAGATCTCATTTCTAATGTCAGCAAGTTTCTTTTTACGAGCTTGATTCCGTGGGGAGGGCAGCTTTGCAGTATGCCCTCTAGGGAAAATGTGATATTCTTTTTCCTGCATTCGTATTTCTGAAATTGGATAAAATCTTATATACCCACTGACCTGCGTCGTTCTAATACATTTTATTCCACTAATAAGATATATTTAGAATTATATTAATATTATTTTATTTCGATTTATTCGATTGCGCAAACTGTCGTATACGCGAATTATTTTCATCCTTGGATATAATTGAAGATTTTCGCTGCTAATGTGACCATTGTCAAAAGTTTTTCTCCAACAAATGCTCCGTCTTTTCGCACAAATCCCCCAAGGTGGCGTAAAATATTTTTGCGGCTTATGCTTCTATTTTCTATCCTACTTTTTCTAAAAAAAAAAAAAGTATAGCAAAAATGAGCTTTTAATGGGTTATTGGATATATCGTATATTTTTGCGATATAAATATTTTACTCTTATTCCGTATACAGGTGTTTCGGCAATTCGCAGAATGATTGAATCCAAATATATATATATTTTTTTCAATTTGTTCTCGTGTATTCCTTTTTTCAGCTGTAAGTCCATTACTCTCGGGTGTAATAAAACAGAAGGGATATTGTCACCCGCCTAGATAAGGATACATCGCAGGCCCTTAATGCCCCGTGTACTTCGAGTTCCATTTATATCCCGTTAGGATCTTATCCGCTGAACCTATTCCGTATTGCTTCTGAAAAAAAAGATGCGTCCAATAAAAAGGTTTTTTATGTCGCCAAATTATTTCGTTGAAATGTTTTGCCGAAGGGGATGTTATTATCGCGGAATATATGTTGCAGGTTGTGTCAAATTTGGTCCATGTAGCGATACAATCTTCCATTACAAGAGTGGCTATTGCGAATTTGCCTTCCTGCACGGACGTATAAAACTGAATTATCTGCCTCATGGCCGCAGGTAATTAGAGCGAACCTCCATCTTGTCTGGCACTCCATATTACAATCTTGCGGGGGTACGAATATCCCTCATCCCCAGCTTTTATTCGAACATATCTTGAAATTTTCAAGCGCGCAATCATGATGGAATTTTTTATTTAATTAATTTAATATAGAATGGCGGTTGTATCGTATTATGAATCATTTTTCAAATACGTATTCTACTCCATGCTCAAGCAAACTCTGAGAATAAAGACTGTACGTCGAGTAAATCCGGTATTTAGTAAGAAAATATTGGTAGTTACGTTTTTTCCGCCTTTTTAATGCCCATCTAGATCCGACAACGAATAATGTTTTTTAGTCTCATTTCATTTTATGCGGCACGTTGTTTGTGAGCATAATGAGTTTTTTGACGGAGCAACCGTGGTACTTTCATAAAGAAAACCTTGCGTGCAAAGAAAACTCCCCGCTCGAGATGTTACGAGCTGTGACGCAGAGCGACCGGCCCTTCGCCCTCAAACCCCTGAAAACTCGCACCGACTTTCATCCACCCCTCCTGCACCGCCATTGTGGCACTCGTCCACCCCTCGCCCGGCTCATGCCCGAATAAATTCTAATGCCATTGTTTCGCGAGAAATGATAAATTACGAAGCATTTTAGAGGCTCAACAGACATGTCTGCCGCTTGAATAGCTTCGGCACTTACCGCACTTCATAATGACTGCGGCTCGTCCACTTTATTTGAGGTGTATAAACATACAGGAGAAGAATGTCTGGCTGTTGAAGACGTTGAAGTCGCCGCTAAAAGTTTCGCGGGAGCTTTTCGCCGAATGTTCGCAACTTTCTCCGAAAACATTATCTTAACAAGCAACTCGTTTTGCATTCGCCCCCGCAGCCGGGGATTAAAAATGTATGAGGTAAGATATTCGGCCACGTTTCACCGGCCCCTCTGTATAATTCATGTAACATTATCATATTTTTAAAATGATACGTTTTCCGTTCTGTCAATGCCATTTAATATTTCCCGGTGTTATCCGCCATCTTTCAATTCCCTAACGCCGTCATCTTCAATGTGGCACTGCAGAGTTATACGTGTCGCGTCCAATACTTTGGAGACGTGTGACACGTGTGCCATATTTCATTCATCCGCCATATTTTATTTGTCAATACAAATTTTGTACATCACGGAGGCAAAGCGTCTCATTTCGAACCCGATGCTGCATATTCCGCCCCTCGATTATGTATGTGGGTCAACATGTAACATGTGACATGTGGGGTGTTTCTCGAGTGGTTATGCTTCATATACCGCTTCTGTATAATCGCTGGGATAGCGTGGTGTGCGTCATTAGCTGCATTTAATGCACCAGAATTGATTTAATCTAAATATAGTGAAACTTCTCTAATTCGAAATTCAGTGAACTCGTTTTGAAACATTGGAGAACAACGTATTTGTTGCGTTTTTATAAGCAATTATAGATCAAATTAAAGATTATGATGTTTTGTGCTAAACCCCTTTGTGGGTTTTTCGATTTGGTCCAATTCAGGACGACGATCTTCTAGTCCTTCAGTGCCTTGAAATTTTCAATTCAAGCCTTTAAGTATCATGTAATAGGGTCTAGTAGCCCGATTAGTGGTTAGTATCGCCTTCTGCAGACCGTCTCGAAGGAGAAAGTAGAAGGCAAACTTTAGTGGAAGAGAAAGAAGCTGTTGTGGCTCCATAACATAACAATCGGAATTAGGCCAAATTTCAGAAATATACCAGCTCACGAAGAACATGGAATTCGGTAGATCGTCTACGTCCGAAAACTTGGTTCTGGACACAGTTCGTCAGCATCTATTGCTTTTATCACGAACGATATATCGTATTTACGCAAGGAAATTTAATCATCCGTCACGGCGGCTCGAAAACAATCGGGTCGTCCGAAGGGGGTCTCTCAGACCCCTTTCGGACCCTAAAGGTGCGTTTCCGAACCCCCGCCCCGTCGACGCGAACAGCGACGGCACTTGATAGCTACCTACATTACGTCTATGCCTTGCCTTGCTTAGAAATTTCTTGCCTAGACAACAATATCGAGTATAAAATACTACGTAGACCGTGATTAGAATCGCGAGAACTAGTGGTTTTGAAAATGTCGAAGACTTATGGGCTCGAGAAAATTAAACACTTCATGAGCAAATTATTTTTGCAAAAACAGTCCAAAAAAATGGATTTTTGTTTGTTTTTAATTTGAAGCATATAATTATATTAACACTTTAACATCCGTTTACGCCACGTTGGCGTCCTATCGCCACCTATCTACCGCATACGCCACGTTGGGGTCCTCGGCTATACGCAACTTTGCTTTAAAAAAAAACCCGTTATATAATATTTACGCTTCGAAATTCCAGGACAAGATAGCAGTATAGTCAGCCCACCTATAGCGCTTTCTCTAAATCGCTGTTTTTTTACAAAATTCCTTGTCAATCCCAACAGAGCATTGACCTTTATTTCGCTCAGCAATGTATTATAATATTAGAATTTTGTAGAAAACAGCGATTTACAGGAAACGTTATAGGAGGGTTGTTTCGTATGTATATATTTACATACGAAATATCGATTCATGATAGAAATTTAAAAAAATCATTGTTTTCGGCAGATGTCATCCACTAACGGCGGTGGCAAATCATCCTCAGACGCGGGGTCAATTTCCTAAAAATGCACTCAACAAGAGATTTCGTAAATTGAGCATAACTTTAAAACCAATCTACCAATTTTGATAAAAATTTAAATATAAATTCCCAACAATATTCCAAATTTTAGACAGAGTTTAGTCAATCTTTTTATGCGCTAAAATTTAAAAAGGCTTAAAAATTAACATTTAGAAAGAAATAAATTCCCAAAATATCTACGCATACTTTAGATTATAAAACAATGAGAATCTCAAAATATTAACATTTTATGGCCAGGGTTTCCAACATTTTTTAGATTTTTTTTCTTTTTGTATTCGAGGAAGCGGTTAAAGGAATATTTTTGTTCCCGAATAGCGAAGTATCGTGGCAAAGCAATGTCGTCAGTCGCACAAAATAATTTATTATAATTTTCTGGTGCCTGGTTCGTTTTCGGTCGTAGGCGATCTTTGTTTTTCTCCATATAATTGTTTGTTTGTTTATAATAAATTATAAACTACATATAAAAATAGTAAGTAGATTTAATTCTTCAGTGATTTGTTTCCAAATATTATGTTTTATTAATTCATCTTTAAAATCAGCTTGCTTGCAATCAAATAGAGAAGAATGCTGAGACACTAAATTTGTTAAGTTTTTAACTCCATCATCCGTAAAAAGTGCCATTATTTATGACTGCGGCAGCAATACTGTGTTAAACACAGTAGTGAAGTCAAAATTGACAGCGCACTGCCGCGGCAACTAAAATCACGAACTGCGTAGTAATGTGAGGCAATCGGTTTCCTTCTGCTGAGTATTGTTGTCTACGGGCAAGGCATAGTGCAATGTAGGTAGCAATCATATGCCGTCGCTCATCGCGTTTTCGAGGCGATGGTTCGGAAACGCACCTTAAGCATTTCAAGTCAAGATATTGATGAATCCTTCATCGATTTAAAAAAAAATGGATTATTTTAAATATAAAAATAGGTATTCATGATATGCTTTTTTTTTAACTAATCATTATGACGCGTAAATGACACGCGCAATTGGCAATGTATCGTCGTACCGGATGGCGAGCGAGAAAAAATATAGCGCTTTTGACCGCAATAACGTAAAAAGCGTTTTTTTCTGCTATTCTTTAGACCGTTTTAAACAAATACAAAAAGTTTATGACATGTAGGATTTATATTAAATGAGTTATTCGAGAAAAATCAAAAACTTGCGGCGCTAAAGTGACTCATCGGCACTGTGGGCAGCGTCATTATTGGATGCCCTTTTCTCATTCTCCATCTGCCATTCCATTATAGGCATTGCATGCCTCTGTGTATATAGATCCTTTGTTGTCGGTTGGATCAAATCCAAGCAGATCCAGGTCTTGACGCATTGCATCTAGATACATTTCCTTGACCTGTCCTTTTTCGTCGTAGCTTATTTTTCAGACTTGGCATGGATGATATTGCGTGGGTTAATACCAACCCTCCTCCCTTCTCATCTGGGCGTGATTAAAACAATTCTGCTTTACATTGCCAAGGATTTAATTCCGGATTTGCCTTCTAGATCTGAATGGATTGACGTATTCTTCCTGAACACTTCTCGGATGAATTATACCGTTAAGAAAGCTCTGGGACAAATTACTTGGATTTATAATCTTTCTTGGGACATTTTTTTTTCATTTAAAATTTCGATTTGGTTTGCAATATATATTTTTGTGAAACTCTTATAATGTATACAGCACGATGCATGTGGGGATATTAAAGGAGATCACGATCCTCTTCGCTATGTAAAAGGCGCAATCCCATAAAAGTTGGGTGATATCCCAAGAGCTCTCTTTCCGTCGTGAGCCTCGAAGGGCCAGTTTTCTATTTACGTACCGTACGCCGCCATTGATTTGTATTCATGTCCAGAACCTGCCCTAATGCAATATGCATTCTATTTATCTGCTTTTGTTCTTAATCCTTTAATTAAATTCGGCGCACGTTCCCGCTTTCCATTCCGTTCGTTACCGCTTTGGTTTACAGGGATCCGAAGCAGAATGCGCTAATCCGGCTCCGTTCCTCGTCGTGCTCGACATTTTATTCACATTTTGCAGATTCCACTCGAAGTGCTCTCAATAAGATCCGTCGCCGCACACCGGCGAAGTTACATATCGCCGTTGTTCTGACTAATCCCTATGCGAGTGTGCGCGAGTGGTTGTTGATGATAGGGGGTCGCACAGTGAATCATAAGTGACTCACATTGATAATGCGGTTTTAACGAAATTTGAATATGCGAGGGGGTGATAATTTCGATGGATATCAGCGGCCGAAACGCACGGAACAGCTGTGTTCTCTGTATTTTGAGCGGATTTAGATGATTCGATTTGATTTTCATGGGCTCACGCGTCACGGCCGCTTTTCTTATGTAACACTAAAGGGTCGATATAACCCTGAGTTTTACGAGACCGTCTACGGCCAATTTACATATACCCCCCGGCTCTTATCTGTATATGCATTTTTATCGCATTTATGATGTTGTCCCCAATATTCGCACGGATTAGAGCCCGGGCGCGACCCACTTCGACATTTGCATTTAAAACCGGGTCTGTATTCGATTAGCGTCGTGTGTAATTTGAATCCTTTGATTCGAAATTGAATTAGAGCGGCGTCGCTTCGCCTATTTACCAGCGATCCAAATCGAATTATATCAAAATCATATTTGCGACGCCTTCTGCATTTTTGTATTTGTCCATACGGCTGCCGTACGGGGAGTTTGTATAAATGAAAATCGATGGAAAAGTAATTTTCCCTAACCGGCCGCCTGTGTTGACGCCGATAATGCCTGCGAGAATACGCTCGTGTGTATGCAGAAAGTGTGTCCAACCGTTTAAATTTCTTTGTATATAGCTTAATTTCCATGCAAATAAAATACATATCATTTGTTGGCATTGAGATTAAAATTTGTTTACACGTTATTTCGTTGTTTAATTACTTATTTGCATAATTACACTGCGTAAATAATGAAATATCTCGTGTTATATTAATTTGATAATGAAACTATTGCGGTCCCGATGAGCTGTGGTATATGCGGCCACGAACAATGAAAATTTTGTATTCGATTTCTCGCTCCATAATTATAAATTGGATTTAATCTCTACATTTAATATACGTCTAACATTAGTGAAGAAATCACTATAACTAGAATGATTTAAAAGAGAAATATCTTGCATAGATAACGACATCGATTGTTTGATACATTCAATAAATAGTGATACATTTGATTAAATGTTGAGATCCTACTCTAGATAACGAAGACTTTGTTGAAATTATTATGGCGAATGAATGATTAGTCACCGCACAGAAGTAGCACAGTGATTTAAACCTAAATCTTACATTTGTCTAAAAAAGTCTTAAGAATAAATATTGTCCGCAATTGCGAAAAATATCAACAATATTCGCTTCTGTTGCCACGGGTACGATGTTTTTTCTCGCTCGCATGCGGGACGACATGCCAAGTGCGAGTACATTAGTATATATACTAGTATATTTTTATTCTTAGAATAATCCATTTTTTTAATGAATTAATCTTGAAATTCTTGGAGTCTCCAATAGACAGACCCCCTTCGAACGACTCGTTTGTTTAAAGCCGCCATGACAGATAGGATAATGGGTGAGACCAGAGATAACCTTTAGCATACCGGAGATTGTTTTAAGATAATTATTTAACGTATTTTCTGAAGAAATCAAAACTACAACAAATATATATACTATAAGCTCTCGATAAATAATAAATGGCAGAGAGTCATATATCTTATTTCTGGTCCTTTAAATGTTCTTGGTTTTTAACTTTTCTGATGGTTTACCAAAAGTGCAATTTTGTGAGATCCAGATGCGTTCGCGTACAGTTAGGTTATCAATTCTTCCGGAAGCTTCGATCCAGATTCCCTTTTTTCAAGTCCTTAGATTTTTTTTAATATATGAGTTTAATTCTTGCTCCGATAATCAGGGAGTGTACAGTCAATCTTAGGAGGGTTTACTAACGCCGAGATAGGAACCACGCTATAAAAGATATTCATACAAAATTTGGGGTTTGGTTTTTTTTTCGAAACGAAATCAATACATTAAACATTTTCCCATTCACATATATTTAATGACCTTGTTCAATTTTTAGTTTGTTCACGTGACTTTTATTTCACGTGGGAATATATTACAGATTTACGAAATATGCAATTTGACCAGAAAACTGCTTTCGAAGGGAAGCATTATAGGAGGGACTGTCGCACACGCCGCTCTAAATAAGGAAACGCTATAGGAGGGTCGACTGTACTATATCTCAATTTATTTTTTTCTTCCATAATCATATGCCTCATGTCTGAGTCTTCGATTGGATAATCATCTAGTTCAGCGTTCTTCGACCTTTTTACGATACGAAGTTCATAGAAATCGAGGCACCACATCTTCGTTTGTCTGTCGCCTGTATTTGTTAAAATATCTTCAGCATGTAATCTAATGGAGAAAATCAGTAGTCTTTCAGGGTATATTATGATAGTAGTCATGAAGTGTATCCTGGAAGTAGTATATACGAACTAGCACTGGATTGGCAGTTGGAGAATAAAATGTTAAACAATTAAAAATTTAAAATGTCACCATAGCTTTAAATTATTTTCTAGAGAATTATTCCAATTTCGTAGCGGGTCTGCAAAATGAACACGTCTGCACAGAACTTTGTGACGAATTACTGGGGCAAAAAAAACGAACGAATTTTACTACCGTACTAAAAACAGCGAGTGGCTAAAATATGAAAATAAATTAAAAAATAAAAAGCGAATACAACAACAACAACAAATTATCATTTTTTTACATTTTTTTTTTGTAATCAAATCGCGCTTTTTTTATTTGTTTTAACTAGTATATCAAATCCGTCAGGTTTAATGTATTATTTACGTGTCTATCGTTTGCAATTTTTTTTTCAGTACAATATTTGCATAATGCATTTGGTTTGGTATGAGCTTGGTTCACGTGTAAACAGACACGCCCCTCACACGTATTGTATTAACAACCTAATCTCTAATATGTACACACTCGTACGGTACAATGTGAAGCTTTGCTCGATGATAATAATAGATTGTGTCGAGTGGCTGCTATAATCCTAACTTGAGTAATTAACTGTTTGCGTTATGCATTAAATAATTGATCGGTCGGGATTTGAATTGAGCGAAGCGATGTCAATTTAGATCGATTAAAATTATATTAGACGATTTTTTGGGCAACGTATGTAAATTCTATCCTCGGTATGGAGACTGTATGAATAGGGCTTAAAGCTGAAAGCTTCGTCCATGTACAAATATAATGAATGCGTAAAGCTTTCAAACGAACAAGTTAAGCTTGTGCATCACGTTTCAATCACGCTTCGTCATCCATATACAGTCAAGTTTATTTTTTTATTATGAGGAATAATTTGCATTAAATCTCAATGTATTGGGTTGTTCGGAAAGTCAAACTTCACACTTATGCCGCATAATCATTATATATTTTGATAGCTGATATAGCAAGGCTTGCTTGTGAAAAAAGTTTGATTGATTCTACCCAGTAGCTTTCGGCATATTTTATTTTTTTACTATCGAACGGGTAAAAATGCTATTCAACCATGAAAAAAAATATCCGATGTGTATGGAGAAGATATATTGACAGAACGCCCGTGCCAAAACCGGTTTGCAAAATTTCTACCCGGAAATTTTGATGTTGAAGATGCACCACGTTCTAGATGGCCAGTTGAATCTGATGAAGACACGATAAAGGTATTAATTGATGCTAACCGGCTAATAACAACTCGTGAGATCGCTGAGAGATTAAATTTATCGAATTCGACCCTTCATGATCATTTGAAACGACTAGGTTTAATCTCAAAGCTTGACATATGGGTTCCCCGTGTTCTTACGGAAAGAAATTTGTACTGTCCCGTTGGCGTCTGTGATTGGCATCTCAAATGTCAATAAAATGATCAATTTTTGAAGTGCATCATCACAGGGGACGAGAAATGGGTTGTCTACAACAATGTTAAACGCAAGAGATCATGGAGTAAAAAGATGAACCGGCTCAAAGCACTTGGAAAGTCGACATTCATCAAAAAAAGGTGATGCTATCTGTTTGGTGGGATTTCAAAGGAATGGATTTTTTTAGCTTCTCCCGGACAACACAAGGATCAACTCTTAAGTGTACTGTCATCAGCTGGACAAATTGAATGATTCACTTAAACAGAAAAGATCAGAATTGATCAATAGAAAAGGTGTAGTGTTCCACCAAGATAATGCGAGACCTCATGCAAGTTTGTTAACTCACCAGAAGGATATACTACCACACCCACCATATTTTCCAGATCTGACACCTTCTGATTATTATTTGTACCGATCTCTACAATTTTTTTTAGACGGTAAAACCTTTAATGAGGGGGTCAAAAATCACCTAGTTCAGTTTTTGCCAGCAAAGAACAAAAATTTTATGAGCGTGGTATCATGTTACTGCCAGAAAGATGGCAAAAGGTATTGGACCAGAATAGACAATATATAATTCAATAAAATATTTATTCACTATAAAAAATCGTCTTTCATTTTCATAAAAAAAAAACCGAAGTTACTTTCCGAACAACCTGATACATCGTATATGTTAGTTTTGACGGTTCGTTTTTACTTTATCAAATGTTGAAGTAATAAAATAGACTTGGGATAATTTAATAAAGAGTTCCATTAGACGGCCCCGCCATTTTCCTTCTGCTATTTTATTAAGTTTGCTAGAACGGACAGGTCGATGTTAAAAATAATGTCGGCCATTGCATCTCACCCCACGGTGCATAATGCATATGCGGTCTGACCCCGCATGACACGAAATTCCATTGCGATTTTCTTTGTGATATACGCCGAATGATTTTCCATTTCCGCTAATGAAAACCAGTCCCATTGCAATGTTTGTTTCGGGCCGCATAACCGCACGTTATTATTAATGTCACGATTGCGAATATGTATGTTTGGCGTTGTTTTTCGCATTGCTCGTCATATATTCGAAATTACTCGAAACAATCCGATGCTCGGACGCAATCGATCTAAATGGAAATCCGGATTTCAGCGGATTAATTCGGAGTAAATTCGAATTAGCGACGTGAAATGCAATTTGACTGCGCGGATGCAATCAACGAATAGATTTATGCTAATATTTGACGCTGTTGACAATACATGCATTTCGATGCTTTGTACCGATACTTGATTAATAATGGGTCATCACATACATAATGCTATTTTTTCAGTTGTATAAACTCAATTCAGAGTGGAGCGGAATAAACTCCATGCATTAACTTGTTATTTATGTATTTGACCACGATGGATAGATGGTATAACAGAAATATTCCAAAGCGCCATTCACCCATATAAAGATTCGGTAAAGATACTAAAGTTGATAGGGGAATGAGTCTCTCACACTAATATTCCCCCCTAGTGTTAAACCACGACACTGTTTTTTTTTAATATTATTTAGTGTTATTGTGTGTATGGTTAGTATTATAAAGAATTTTCCGAATTCATAGTTTTCTTCGGATACCTATCCGACTACTAAACTTAGCATAGTGGCGATTAACTTACATCATCGAAATAATATGCACGTACAAGCCATGATACTGGTCGTTATATATTAGGTTATAAATCAGGGACTAATGTTTTCTTAATTATTAATGCAAATTTTGAAGGGTACAGTTCGATTTTAACAGCCAATTTTTCAAAGATGTAATTGGAAGTGGCAAAGGAGCTTTTCCGACATGCTTTATAAGAGGTAACGTAGTGTGTGGGGATCAAATAATAAGCGAAAGCCATCGTCAACGGCTGTTCTAGAAATTCCGAGCCGGAAACTACAGCTTAGAAAAAGGGCCTCGTCGTTAAAGATATGTAAAGCTCGAAGTGGAGGTTCTGAAAACCCTAGTGGAACAAAATCCTATCGTAGCTGTTACGGAACTAGCAGATAAGCTTGGAATTGGCCATAGTTAGTTCTCGACTTAAGACGAAAAGAAAAAAACCGTAAAAAATGTTGCTCAAATAAGAAGATAAGAAGTCGATTGCTTCATCTTTAACTCCAAAGATTTTTTAATCTAACGGTGTATAGAAGGCATTCGGAACAATCTCTTAAAACGTTATTAACAATGCGAATATTACAAGAGATGAGGCAGTAGAAGAGATTGACAATGTAAATGTAACTCATTTTTTTGGAAATGATGTTTGGTAACTCACAAACCAAACCTTAATTGAGATTAAGGAAGCAGAAGTTACAGAAAAAATAAAGGACTTGAAAGAACAGATAGATTAAAAAAACTACAATAAATTAGATCAATGAGTTTTTCACAAACATTCTGAGTCTAATCGCGCGCAGAAACTTATATATGTTCTTTTTTGTTCTCACGTCTCAGGAATGATTTTTTTTAGACCGAATTGTGGCTGGTCACGAATAAAGGCAGTTGGTAGGAAAAAGGAGAATCATCGGCAACCCAGACTAAAGAAGGTTTTCTCTCATAAAAGGCGCTTTTATTTGTTTGGTGGGATCGAAAGGTTTAGTCCACTTTGAAACTTTTAAAACCTGACAAAACGATAACAATGGAATAATAATGCGAGCGGTTTTAGCGACTTAAGTCTACGCAAAAGAAAAACGTTCATCTTTGGTTTCAAGATAAAGGATGTTCTTTCAGCCGCATACAGCAAGGATGACATTACAAAGGCTGAAGCAGTTTGAATTGCAATAGATACTCACTATAATCGCCGGACACTGCCCCATCTGATTATCATTTATTCCGCAGTTATCAAAATCATTTTGGTGAAAAAAAAAATTCTCTAGACGAGATCAGAACAGAACTTAAGGGGTATTTTTCGCCACCGACAAGTGAATTTTGAAAGAGGCACCTTTCAAGTCTACCTGAAAAATAAAATAAGATATATATAATATGATTGAAACATGCACATCTAAGTAAATTGTTTAATTCAATTCAAAGCTTTAATGATTGTAGTCTCTTAGTTTAATCCTCTTACACCATAGTCGGATATATTCGTTTTAATCCGCATGCCGTCAACAAATCCCATCACCCATTGATGCGTGATGAATAAACGACTACAATGCACAAATAGACGTGCGGCAATTTAAATTAATTCTCATTAGAGTTTGTATACGGCCGTATCGATGATAAATTACATGGCAGAATCGTAACACGTTCAAAGCTCACTTCCTCTCGTCCGTATAAATACATGTTTACTTATGAATACGGCCATCGGGCCATAGTAATAATAATCTTACGAGCGGTAAATGGCCCGCCATTATGTTGCCACCTACCGATACAGACTCCTGTCGTGGCGCTAAGGATTTATTTATCAGACTCCATTGTTAGCGAGGTTTCATTGATCCTTTGTGTGCAATTTCAATGGAGTCGACGCGAAGCTATATCGGCCCGGTAGGTGTTGAACTTTTGCTTTAAAAAAAAGATGGCGTAGCAGGCGGCGCCCGTTGCATTGGATAAAGGAAGATTTGGGATTCGCGACGTGTTCCCGCTCGTAAATTACTTCGTAACTCGGATTTACGCTGATCTGCTGCTGCGCCACTCGAGACTTTCGACTGCAATCTACACTTCCCTTTTGCAACGTGCAAAGGAATGATTGAATACTGGTTGTTTAAGTCATAGCTATGAGATCATTTAAAAGTATTTCGAATTCTTCGTCATTTCTTCATACACTAGAAGCGTGGACATGATCCAGTCCTTTAATTAAATTCCTTTAACCAGCATCAATAGTGAAGGAAAAGGACAGAGCCGTATTGATGGTCGGATGTAAGCGATTTACTGGATTCTACTGAATTATTTATTTGTTTGACTACGATCGATGAAAGCGCTATTCGCCCATATAAAGATTCGATAAAGATTTTAAAGATGCAAGGAAAATGAGTCTCTTACACTAATATTCCCCCCCAGTGTCAAACCACGACACTGGCTAATTTTAATATTATTTCAGTTGGATTGA